>SDEE01000450.1:0-26066 GCA_004126415.1 Candolleomyces aberdarensis | reverse complement strand
CWRWCTTGCGATRWGTATKMTWCANNCKATYRMACASCCGRACWARCTGACGTTGACTCRGGGWACCTAATGTCAATGACTAGGAACTATGATTTGCTCGAATGYAAAATTCTCGACGAAATATGATTCAAGAAGCCTGGCAACCACAGCTCTCTTGAAGCATCTCTCTNNGCTTCTTGTCGATACCCGCGACGTCTCTCTAAAGAATATGTTATGAGAACGATCRTCTGGATGCCCAGTCGCGGTGGCGTCTRGCCTTCGGGCAGGGATACACCTCAAGAGGATCGCAACCCGCTCTRTTCCAGAATTCTAGCTCGTTTACTAACTAGCACACGGTCTNNAGAGAGCTATCCTTGAGGAATAGTTGATTTCTCCTGCGCAGGACGCCAGGGATATGTAAATATCTCGTATTCCAGGTGCACTTCCATGCGGTCATCCTATGGCAGCACTTAGGTGAGGCAGCGAGACGATCAAGCACGTTACCGAAGATCTCCCCAAAACGGACCACCAATCTAACGGGTTCGTACGATACCCGAACTTCCCATTCTCTCCGGCAAGTAAGTARGTACAGTRCATTCACACTCAAACCGTCCGTAACCCTATTCTTCATTTCCACCTGGGATTCTCCTCTCCATCCATCTAGTTCCGTGYTAACCGCCGCGGAGGGGRAGAACCAAGTTCGCTATGGACTCTGACGTACTCGTTTTCTCTTCGGCCTTCGACATCGCACCGCTTGTTGACTGGGTTTATGCAATGCTTACTCGCATGTGCCTTCCAGACAGAAGCTGATAGAAGCCCTGKTATTTMATTTGACCCTAGGCTTCACGGCTTACGCGCACACCCAGCCCTCAGGCCCCGAAGTTGTGCGAGTGGTTTYGTAGTTGCGGGTCAGAGGAAGGGGAAGGGGATTACGTGGTCCCACCKCTTCTTCTTGTGCTACTCTCGCTTCAATGCTACTGGCTACTTCTTCGTGTGTGCCTTGGCCCCCTATATCCGCAGATATATYATAGGCTACTCGAGTTAGGATGGTCGACCTGTTCACCTCCCCCCNACCACCAGCACCCCTTCTCGCTGCTGCACGCGCTCCTTCTTCTTTCAGCATTCAGCTCTTGTTGATAGTTCCCTGGAGGTTCACGTCTGATGGTCGACGTCAAGGTCAAGAACGGGTTGGAGCTGGATACGCCTCCTGATAGTATCCACAATCTTTGCCCCTCGAGCCCGGATTCGAGCAAGGCAGAGAAGGTGTTGGTCCTTGATGAGAAGGTGGTATGGAGCAAGGTGGATCGTCGGTTGCTCCCTATCCTTGCTGTGATGTACTTGTTCTCGTTCATGGATCGAGGTGTGTCCTTCCCCTTTATTCTCGTCCAGTCGATGATATTAACAGCGCTGTAGCAAACATCGGTAAGCATGGTTCGGCAAATTGACCTGCTTYCTCGATGTCAACGATTTATTTTTGAAGGAAATGCTCGGCTACAAGGCCTCGAAAAGCAGCTGAACATGACCGGCAATCAATACAACATGGCGCTTGTGAGTAGCATCTAACATTCCCTCGACGTCATCTCGCTGAGATCCACGTTGTGAAAATCTTGCTMCTGATAGACGTTGTTCTTCATTGTAAGTCACCCAACGATCRRCCGTGRAGTCTCGACTGCTACTAACCACATTGRCTTYCCCSACTGGTATCTCGTTAGCCTTACTGCCTATGCGAGTTTCCTTCAAAGTTAGTCTCTTAKACTTTCCGTTCATCTGATGCTCATCGAATCAACCTTTTCTCGTYGCCGTWTGRTYAATTGCAGTCTRKTTCTGAAGAAACTTAGRCCCTCTCGGTGAGTYTAATCTRKAGGATACATGGTGCGAGTAMGMACTAACGAAAMCSTCCYGGATGRTTAGGTGGTTACCGTTCATCACTGTTCGTCTTATCGTCCCTTTGCCTTGTGCCAGCCTGATCTTTTGATGTAGGTTCTGTGGGGCCTCATAGTGTAAGTCTCCGYCRYCTGTGTTGCTTCAGACGTCGTCAAAGATMYACYGATYACAWTCTTTCGARCAGMATAGCCACAGGATTTGTRCGAAAGTGAGTCATCGAACGACGTTTCYTTCTCGTTCAKGCCTCYTGACGCCTGACGCCTCCAGTTTTCATGAACTTCTCGTGGCTCGGCTTTTCCTYGGGGTCGCGGARGCTGGGTTCTTCCCTGGCGTGGTCTACTAGTACGTGCTTCCCATTCACACCTTATTCCAAATGGCAAAGCTTACTGATTGGATCGACTAGCTTGTCGATGTGGTATCCCAGGTACATGTACCAAATGAGGGTAGCGTACTTTTTCGGAGCTGCCTCGATGGCTGGAGCGTTTTCGGGCTTGTTGGCATATGGGATCGGATATATGGACGGGATGAGAGGTCTACAGGGATGGTCTTGGATATTCGTACGTAACACTACTCACCTATGTGGATGAGATTGGACTGACGGTGCTTTAGATTATCGAAGGCACGGCTACTGTGCTCGCCGGAATCGTCGCTGGCATTGGTAGGTTCTCCTTCAAGGCGCGAATCGGAGTGGACGCTTGGACTGACTATTTCTTTCCTAAGTGATGGTAGACTTTCCTTCGACCTCCAAGTTCCTAACCCCAGAGGAGAAGCAATTCATCTTGGATGCGCAACGTCAGTCCCTGAGCGAATATCTCAGCCCGATAGCCTTCGACTGACATTCGTTGACTGTGTAGGTAAATACCAATCCTCCCTCGGCGAGGAAGAACACTTCGAGCCCCGTCACTTCTGGGAAGCTGTGACTGACTGGCAGGTCTATTGCTTCGTTCTGATTAGCTTGGGATTTGTCACCCCTTGTATGTTGCTCCTTCTATTACCTTGTCGGATATGGATATTGACGAGATCTTCTAGTGTACGGGATTACCTTCTTCTCTCCGTCAGTGTCGCTCCGAGTTTTGGTTTCTTCTTCCCTTGAAGATAAGATGAGCTGATATAGAGATATATTATTATCGACAGAACAATCATCAGCTCGTAAGTTCGCTTCATCCTTGGCATCGTGGTTCGATTGGGCTGACTACAAAAACCGAAAATTTTNAGGTTTGGTTACTCACCGGCGATTACGCAGTTGCTATCTATCCCTCCTTACGTTCTCGCCAGTACGTCCATTATCCGGCTTTCCTTTTCCAGCCGTGGACCTTCACTAACCTGGACTAAGCTATCACAATCTACCTCTTCGCGTACCTCTCCGACAAACTTCGTCTAAGGGCTCCGTTCCTATTCGCCTCGCTTGCCATCTCTTTCGTCGGGTACGCCATTAATGTTACCAACGCCCCGGCAGGTGTCAAGTACTTTGGCATCTTCCTTTGCGTGACGGGAAGCTATGCTGGTATCCCGGGGTTATCTGCATGGTAAGTGTTACGACCCTGCTAAGCATACTTTCTTGGGTTGGTCTTGAAGACGTTCGGATGGCTAATCTAGTGTGTGTGGCACAGGCAAGGAAACAACACTTCAGGCCAGTACAAACGTGGAATAGCGCTCGGGCTGCACATCGGTATGGCCAATTTCGGTGGAGCGATTGGGGGTAGCATTTTTAGGAAACGGGATAGTCCTCAGTTTATCCTTGGGTGTAAGTTGCCTCCCATCTTTCCTTTGACACCGGATCTCTGAAGTCTGACTACGTTTCTGTACAGTTGGACTGGAACTGATGTTCATCCTATTGGGCATGATCGCTATCGTTATCACGGTCTTGACCTATAAGCACATCAATTCTCGACGCGACGAGATCCAGCGAGGCGAGGTCGGGGTCCATCTCGGGGATGACGTCTTGGCAGAGCGTCGGAAGATGGGTGATAGGGCTGTTGATTTCCGATATACTTTATAGGCAGATGCTGTTAAGTACGGGGATTTTGGATTTACTTTCTCTTGTTTTGCGGAGGATGGAGGCTTCGGTAGGACTTTTGGATCAGGGGGTTTTTCGTGTTCATTTCTATACTATTATTAGCACTGTACCTCTGGCATATGGTAGCTTTTAATCTGAGCCGGACATGTTTCTTTCTCTCTGGACGCGTCGGGCACCCGGCAAGACAAAGGCCTCCGTTGCTAACACAGCCAAACATAATTTGCCGAGCGTCCTCGTCTTGGTTTCCGTTGCTAGTGCTCCAAGTTTAACGCGTTTGCCTCTGTGCGGTGATTCCTGACCTTCCTCTACTCTATACGCCTGTGAATTGGGACAACCATGGACCAGGATCTCATCAAGCTCGTCAACAAGCTGCAGGATACGTTCAGTAACCTCGGTGAGTGCAACGTACCTGCTAAATTTCAGGCGGGCAACGGTGCTGAACGCTTTCCGTAGGTGGTGAACTGGACATGCCTCAGCTTGTCGTCGTATGTGGCATTACCCTCAGTATGGTACCAAAAGTCTAAGGGAACGAATAGGTTGGAAGCCAATCGGCTGGGAAGTCCAGTGTCCTGGAAACGTACGCCTATGACGCTCTTCGTTTGGCCGGTGGTCGTGGTGCTGACGCTTTTCTGCTACAGAATTGTTGGCAGGGATTTCCTTCCGCGAGGTCAAGGAATCGTGACGCGCCGGCCACTCGTGCTCCAGCTCATTCATACGCCTGCGCCTTCCGAACCATCCCCCAATGCTCCGCCTTACACTGAATGGGGCCAATTCTTGCATATCGACAAGCGGTTCACAGATTTCAACGAAATTAGGAAGGAAATCGAGCAGGAAACGTTCAGGGTCGCAGGACAGAACAAAGGCGTTAGCAAGCTCCCAATTTCGCTGCGGATATACAGTCCGAACGTTCTCGACCTCACCTTGGTAGATCTACCTGGTTTGACAAAGGTGCGTCTCGTGTCCCAGCTCTCGGATGATCCCGTTCTCACTCAGAAGACCCGTAGATTCCTGTCGGGGACCAACCAAGCGATATTGAACGTCAAATTCGGAATCTTGTGTTGGAATACATCTCCAAGCCCAACAGGTGCGCACGACTGTGGCAGCGGATTGACCATCCCTATTGACCGTGAATACAGCGTCATCCTCGCCGTATCTGCTGCCAATGTCGATCTCGCCAACTCTGAAGCATTGAAGCTCGCACGTTCCGTTGATCCTCAAGGTCGCCGGACGATTGGTATCCTCACCAAACTCGACCTCATGGATGCAGGCACCAACGCGCTCGATATCCTAACCGGTCGCGTCTACCAGCTCAAGCTTGGATTCATTGGCGTCGTGAACCGGAGCCAACAGGACATCATCACAGAAAAGAGCCTCACTGACGCCCTGGACTCAGAAACGGAATATTTCCGCAACCACCCCGCCTACCGAAATATTGCCCATAAAAACGGTACTAAGTATTTGGCAAAGACGCTCAATACAGTTGCGTAGCTGTTCTTTTTCGTCAGGGATGATGTCATTGATTGCCTTTCAGGTACTCTTGAACCATATCCGCGAAAAACTCCCCGACATGAAAGCACGTCTGAATACCCTCATTGGACAAGCAACACAGGAGTTGAACTCCTATGGCGACGCCGCAGTCTACGGAGATAAGAACCAGGTCCGTGCCTCATGAGCTTTTGCTTCTGCTTCGGTGCTGATAGCCTTTGCAGCAAGGTTCCTTGATTCTCCGGCTCATGACCCAATTCGCGAGGGACTATGTATCTTCGATTGAGGGCACCAAGGTCGATATCTCGACCAAGGAGCTCTCGGGAGGTGCACGGATATATTACATCTTCAATGATGTATTCGGCCATGCTCTCGGTTCGATAGACGCAACTGGGAATCTTGACAATCAGGATATTCGCACCGCGATTCGCAACTCGACGGGCCCACGGCCGAGTCTCTTCGTCCCTGAAGTCGCCTTTGATTTGTTGGTGAAACCCCAGATCAAGCTGCTTGAAGCACCAAGTTTGCGATGCGTCGAGCTCGTGTATGAGGAGCTCGTGAAGATTTGCCACAACTGCACCAGTGCGGTATGTACCATCCCGCTCTCATCTGGTTCTCCCGAGACTCAAGTTCTGTACTGTAGGAGTTGCAACGTTTCCCGAGATTGCATGCGCAGTTGATTGAGACGGTATCTGAGCTCCTCCGGGAGCGTCTTGGGCCAACATCTGATTACGCTCAGAGCCTCATCGAGATCCAAGCTGCCTACATCAACACCAACCACCCTGCGTTCATCGCTGGGTCGGCGTTGGCTCCTCAGCAGACCCAACCGCAGGCTAAGCAGCTTCCTCCACCAGTACGTCCTTTTTTCTGCTGTTCTATTCAATTCTCAATCGAGGCTGACGTCAATTAATCCTCAGCCCACCAACGAACACGTTAATGGGTACGGCAACGGCTCTGGCGAGGAGGACGAAGACGACCAGTCAGACGACGTCAACGGAATCAACGGTATTTTCCCCCCTCGCGATGGGCGTTCAGTATCCTCCAACTTGCACGATCGCTCACGGTCGGCTTCAGCTATGGGCGGTGCTTCCAAGCGATCGTCTTCTAAATCGCACCACAAGGAACACGCCCACCGGTCGTCTTCCGGAACGCATAGCCTGAACCAGGGCAGCAGCAGTCGGGGTTCCCAACAAGCGGGCTATCCTACTGGTGGTGGACACCATCAGCACCAGAGTAATGTGAATAGCAGCGGTCTTAGCACGACGAGTTCGTCGCCTTCGACGGCCAGAGAGACGTTCTTGAATTACTTCTTTGGGCAGAATGGGCCTGGGCCGGTTGCGGGGTCGAGCGTAATGGATCGGGCGCAGCAGGCTATTAATGCCCAGCATCATCAGCACCATCATGGGCACGGTGGGGCAGTGGAAGGGGGCATGTTTGCACCTACTGGACGGGATGTGACTGGTGCTGAGCCGGCGATTTCGTCTGGGTTGATGGCAGGGAAGAGGAATATTGATGGCAATAATGCTGCGTATGACATGAAGAGTCTTGGGAAGCATATCGAAGCTGTGAGTGCGACCCTTTCGTTTCTTCTCCGTCCCGTTGTCGAATTGGTTGGCTGACCCCCGCGTTTGTTGTACTATAGGTCTCTGCGGATGGGAGCTCCCTCTCGGCAAGAGAAGAGATGGAGACGAACCTCATCCGCTCGCTGATCTCGTCGTATTTCCACATTGTGCGGCAGAGCATTCAAGACCTTATCCCCAAAGCTATTATGCACCTCCTGGTCAACCATACCTCTCAGCAAGTACAGAACCGGCTCGTGGCTTCGCTGTATAAACCAGACCTATTTGGAGAGCTGTTGAATGAGGATGAGGCACTGGTGGCGGAGAGGACTAGGGTGAAGGCTTTGTTGGATGCGTATAAGGATGCGTTTAAGACGCTTTCCGAGGTCGGGTTGAAGTCGACATAAGTGGTGGGGAGCCAACAACGAGGAGACGGGCGCCCCCGTCTCTCCCCTTCCCCCTCCCCCTCCCTTCTTGGCAAAAACGCTTCTTTACATAGACCGAGACGGCTGCTAGATACTCTTACTATATTCCTATGCACCCCGCCTCGACGAGATATATACGTATGTTCATGTTCTTGACGAATACCTGCCTACCCTACTCTAGTATTGGCCACACAAGTATTTAAATTGCTTTCCTCCTTCCGTTCCTGTGGGTTTCACTAGAGTGTTGTTGTACCTCGAACTTGGGAAATAAAAACCTGGATTACCTGTTAGTAACCTGCGACGATCCTATTAGGCCCAGCGACCGTCGAATTTGAAACAGCGATGATGGGGTCGCGGAGTCGACCTCCGCGCCCCCGAGGCTGACCGGGACTACGGGGCTGACCATTTCTTTTCGTCTTTGGCCGACGGGCGTCATTTTCAGCTATTTTTGGCTTTCCTATTGCCCTTTAAAGGATGCCATTGTCTCTCTCTTTCTGGTTCAAATCRGTCCCTTGTCTTTCTTCTTGGGTCTCTCTATCCACGATGCAGCCCCTCATCGAGCTCTTATATGTTTACGATGTCACGGTCTCGGCTTTTTTAGACCGCTAACTGGCATGTCGTGCTCTCACTCTACCGTAGGCATCATCGCCGTTGACATCTCACCTCACGCAGCCGACACTTTGGTAGTTCAGTAGAGAGGCGGGTCATTCGAGTGCAAGCAGGATGAGGTGGTAATGATCAAACGACCAACTCGAAACCTGTATATATTGGGGGATCTATTAAAGGACAGAGCGATCGAAACATGAGGGGGAAAACGAGAAGCATTTAAAGCACGAGGTAGCCGCTACGAAAGACAAGGGAAACAAACGCAACTGCTACATAGGAACAACTCATTCAACCCCNATCAACCAACAATAACACGCATACAGGACCATACGACCACGACAACGACACGACAGGCTTGAGAGGCGAGGGAGTGAGCAAAAGGGGAGAGGGCATACATACTACGTACATAAAGCAACGGGCGGAGGGAGAAGGAGGAGGAARGGCGGGTTATGCCCGCCAGGTGCACGKCGCCCGCCCCATTTAACCCCCCATACCTAATCCCATCCTATCTCTTCGAACAGGAGATACGATACGGAGGCTTTTTTGTGCAAACCACCCGCTACCGCCGCTAAGAGAGAGCGCGAGAAAGTAAGCAAGCATTGTCCGAATCAACAAAAAACGACGCGCAGAAAACGACCAAACGACAGAGAACCGATGATACTAAGAGGGCCAGGGCAAGAGAGACAGACAGGAGACCATTCCTTCATTCCGTGAATACTGAAGCAGTCAATCAATCGCACTTGCGCGTCGATTTATTGAGTCTCGGCGGTGGGATGGATCTSGGGGGTCTTAGGACGCCCCGTCAGGCGCTGTGGCCTCGGTCTCCGGTGGGACGGGAGTGGAGGTAGCAGCGGCCCCGGTCGCGGGTTGGCTCTTGATCGCAACCCATTTCTCCTTCTTGGTCTCCCCGCTCGCGGCGGTGGTGTCCTTGTTGCCCTCCTCTTCCTCGGAGGTAACGCTCTCCTCAGTGTCGGCCTCAGCACCGGTGGTGGTCTCGGTCTCGGATGAGGAAGAAGAAGTTGGTTCCTCTGATATGGTCTCAGCGACAACAGTAGCAGCCGCAGTCGCGGTCGTGTCAGTCTTGGTAGACGACGACGACGGCGACTCGGGGCGCGTCTTCTTCTTAACGACTTTTCGGTCGAGTTTATCTTTAGCCTCACGCTCAGTTTTCTCCTTGGCTGCCTTTGCTTCGGCTTCCTCCTTCTATTAAAAGCGAACATATCAGCGATCACTCCAGCGGGAAAAAAATATCAAGGGATCCATACCTCTTTCTTAACCTTCTCCTCAGCTTCAAGCTTCTCTGCTGCCTCCTTGGCTTCGCGCTAGATGGTTATGACCGACATCAGCACCAATCATGATGAGATGGAAAAAAGGGCACGAACCTCAGCTTTCTCGCGCTTAAGCTTCTCCCTCGTCTCACGCTCTTGCTTAATCCACTCGCTGACTTCTTCGACGCACTCCCTGGGTCGGGTTTTGTTCTTGAGAAGATACCCTTGAAGGCTAGCAACCTAATTCGTCGAACAAAGTCAGTTTTGTTGGCCACTATAACGACGACGATAACGAGAGCAAGAAACAGGGGAGTGAAGAGAACAAAGCATCGAAACGAAGAAGATGACGGACTATTCCCTTTGGGAATATCGAGATAGATAGATACCAAGACGATAGATAGATAGAAATAACAACGCACACTTAGTTCATCTTCAGGGATAGCCTCGCCGAACTTCTTCGCGAGCTCAGCGATTTCCTCTTCAGTCAACAAGGGAATAGCATGCTTCGAGGCCTTGCGTTTCGATCCTGGAAGGTTCTTTTGAGAAGCGTCTTTGGGTTCCTCAGTCGATGCTGATGTCGATGCCGCTGCCGCCGCCGCTGTTGCTGCTGCTGATGCAGCGGAGGGCTTGCATGGGAAGAAACACTTGAAGATGCCTTCAGCCTGCCACTTGGTCGCATTGGTAAAGTTGATCCAGACGTCCATGCGACCCGGACGGCTCAAGGCGGGATCGAGGCGCTCGATGTGATTCGTAGTAGCGAAAAGCAACCTAAATTAACAAACATGATGTCAGTAATCGAGTCCTTGAAATGAATGAACAAGCGAGTAATAGATAGGAATGAATGATAAGATATGAATCAGGGAGGGGGGGTGAGAGAATCGAATTAATCTCCACTCTGAAACTGACCTTCCTTCAGCCGCCGCGACACCATCCAAGCTGTTGAGCAAGCCGCTCAAACTGAGAGTGGAGCCGTCATTAGTCTCGGCCGCCGTTGCTTTCTCGTCCTTGACAGTAGGCGCGCCAGTCGAATTGGCGTCCCGACTCACACCACGAGTGAAAGCGGCATCGAGATCTTCCAAAAGCAAGATGCATCTGTTAAGCGAATGAATGAATGGGCATTCAAAATCAGCGAGGTCTCCCGCTGAAACTGATCAGGTGAACGCACCTTGACGGGACATTGCTCATTAATGCCGACAAAGTATTATCGCTCATCCTAAAATGAAAAAGGTGTGAGTAAATTTTCTTGTGTTTCGGAAGGTACGAGGAAAATGTTCCACACGTACCCCTTGGCCGAAAGCGACACCACGTAGATGTCAAGTCCGAGTTCTCCCGCCAATGAGTGGATCAAGGAAGTCTTGCCGCTGAGAGTGAGGAAGCATAAGAAGAATGGGGTAGGGGTGATGAATATCAGCCGAGAGTCCCGACATTTTGTCAAGCTTTTGCTTTACTTACCTGCCGGGAACACCATGGAGCAAGTACCCTCTCCTGAAAGGAATTCCTGATAAAGAGTTGAGGCACTGCTCTTCCTCGGAAGATAAGGTTAAATTCAAAACACGAACCTCGCTCAGCATACCTAAAGACAACACAGCCTGGTCAATTCCACATCTCACACAAACTTTGGGATCACACGGAAGCAGGGGGTGGGTGTGGGGTGGAGAAAGTACGTACCATTCTTCGGAATTGAGGAAATCTCTGCAATCTGCGACAAGCATCTCTTTAACTCCGGGTTCGAGCACGATAGAGCTCATGGGTCGCTTTTGACGCGAGCCATTGAATCTCCAGTAGGACCTAGAGCTACAAATGAATGAATTATTCCTTAACGAGATAGTGCAAAAGGAAACATAGAGCGAACTCAGCGCTTACGTGTCTGCGATGAAGATGTGAACACGATGCTCGGAGTCTTTTTCGTATTCTCTTTTGGCTTCAAGAACGAGCTTCTTCAACACATCATTATTCCTAGCGACAACGCTATTGGAGGAAAAGAAAAGTAGAGTTCAGTTATTGTTGTCTCGTGTGTGAGACGACCCGACAAGATCGGCGACAAGAAACAGCCTGGACTGACCTGATTTTTAGCGAGGCACCGTGGCCGTAATCCGGATAGCGCTTGGTACGAGTAATCTACAGAATAGCGTCAGAGATGACATCCACAAAGGGATGAATTGATGGAGATCCGGGAATGCTTACTCTGAGCCAGTGCCCACGGTAATAGATTGTGTGCGTAGTATCTGTAAGGGTTGTCAGTATGCTTTGCCCATTTGCGCCAAATGCTATGCACAACTCACCGACACTGGGCATAAACTGCACCTTCCGCCTCCTTCGGCCATGGACCAATCCGCCGTCGTCCTCCTCTTCCTCCTCCTCCTCAATGTCGCCAGAGCTGGATTGGTTGATGCTATTTCGGCCGACAGAGCGAGTTGTGATGTCGAATTCTCGGCTCCGACCCCAGGCGGGTTGCTTTGAACGTTCGGCGCGGTGAGCCTAAAAACCCCGTATTTCATTCGGAACGAACATACCTTCGCCAGCCAGTGCATCAGCCTGCAGACCGCCAGAAGCCATGGTGAGCGGTGTTTTAGGGTTCGAGAAGGAGAGAGCTTACCAGTCATACGGGTAATCTTCCTGACTGAAGTGCGCAGTGAGAAAGAATGCTGTTAACGGGGACGAGTCAGCGGATGTCCAACCGGGGTATCGCACATAGCGCTTACAGTCGACGAAACCGTTCCAGGCTGACACAGACGCCCTCCTCGCCGTCTCTACTGTTCCGCCAATAACAACTAGTTTCTGGAATAAACAATTCAACCCCCTGCCCCCGACGAGTCAGCGACCAGGGGACATACGAGGGTATCTTGAATTGCATTTGTGTTCATCCCAAAGGGGGACAGCACACTCTTGAGCGCGTCCATGACACTGACGATGTATATGAGAGGGGAGGAGAAGAAGGGGGGGAACGGGTACGAAGGGGTATGGGAGGGCCTTATAAGGGCCACGCCTCGTGCAATATCGAAGGCCAAACGGTGTAGAGCCAATCCGCGGGCCTGCGGCCCTTGCCCCTTCCGTTCATGAAATCTGACAGGCGCCTGATCCTGAATCTCGTTTTTCTGCATCAATCATTTATTAGCCGTGTCATTTTGAGCAATGTCGACGGCGGGACGACCAGATAGGCATGCAACCGAACTTGAGTTTGCTTTGAGCATAGCCCCAGATGTCTCTAGAATGCATAGAAGGGCTACCCCTGTTTCTTCTGCGAACAAACCCTGCGTTTTGGTTCGATCTCCCAGTGGCGCGGCGCTAAACGAGGCAAAGTAATATCAGTTGCCGGGCCCCAAGAACCTGACCGCAGAGAAATTTCGGACCCTGAAGATGGTTGCTTGATGGAGGTGTCCACAGCACAAAATCCTTTTTCATTCGACCTCCTTAGAACCGAGTCAGTTGCTGTGATCACTCTTACTGATTATCTTACGCAGCATCCCAGCGCTGATTGCTCGAATGACAAAAAGTGGACAGGTAAAATTAGGCGCTGAGTGCAAGTACACTCAGGTCTTGCCCGGGACCCTTCGTGTGAACGAGGAAACCGCGCGGGCGGCCGGCACTCTCACACCAATCTCTCGGCATCGGGTAAAGGGGCCGAAAACTCGGACCACCAGGTCCTCGGTTTTTCCCATTTGGTTGGTTGCATGATTYCAGCCGTATCGTGCAAGACCTCTCCCCCAACACCATCACCRCCCCAAACGGTTAGGCGCCTGCTATCCCGTGTTCTTATGACCCATTCGGGAGGTCCCACTTGACACCCCACAGCCCTCCTCGGGAAGGGGTATGCCCATTATCGTTGTGTGCCTCATCCTGGTACCTCGGTTTCTCCAAGTGGGCGACTATTATGCACAGGCCCGGTGACCTTTCAATAGNNGNTATGGCCGAGCTGGTGCCTTACTCAGCGGTATGTACAACGTCATTTTTCTTTTTTCGATACGGGGAACCACCCCGTGTCTGTCGAAATATCATATATATAACTATACTCGGGATATCTCGAAGCAGSAAGTTCCACGAGCGCCCGCTTCCACAGCACGCACACGCAGTCCAAGTCGAATTCGCAGTCATTYCCAATCATTTTTTAGAAGGAGATCTGTGAATAACTGTCAGTCATATTACGGGATAATTTCTCCGACGGCCCTCTCGTGTCTCGTCTGCTTTCGAGCTTGGGCTACGCAATGCGACGTATACGTACGCGATACCGTTACACGTACCTCACTCCAGCTCGAGCTCACCACTCCTTCTNNNGAGCTTCCCAACTTTGGAATCTGCGTACCCACAAATGTACTAGYGCCTTATTTCCCGAGTTCGGCAAGAGCTTCAGAATCGATTGGATGCATGAGTCGTTGTTGTACTGTGGAACCACGAGCCTGCGTTCGAAAAGAATTTGTWCAGCTGAGGTAGATGCACGAGGTGCTGCCAAGGCTCTAAAATCGATATCGATGGTTGGAAAAGGGGGGCCAGCAGGACGCCCGGRACCGTAGTCGGAATTCGAAGCGYTATTGAGTTCGAACCTGAAACCTGCAGCTGACTTCAGGCCCACCGARATGTCCATGCRATGCATGAMCARGAATCGGAATRCKMATRCAAGARWSCMACCRMKACMYASCACTYYTTATRACTATCAWAACTATAACGASATCTTCCAAGGGTGGTAGTGATWATAAGTAGCCCAGCGACGAGTAAAGTGGCAGGATCGCGACGGGCCCACTGCAGAATCCGAGGGCATCTACGACACAGTCGGATCCCTAGCGTAAAAGGAGCACTGCGGTGCTNACACTGGTCAGATGCACTCTACTCTCCTTTCAATGTAGATAGATACGAGATATCACATCAATCGATACTAGGTCCCCACTTAATCTCATCCAGATCTATTTTGATGCCCTAWARSYATAGGTATACCATACACATATCTTATCTACCCACAATGCCCGCCGGTTCAGTCGTTGGAACCAACGTCGAGCGCTACCGCTCGCATACGAGCTTAAAAAACAACTATGACTCGTCCTCGCTTCTGAGCCGCTTACCGCATCTACACCCCAGGATCCGGATCTAGCGGCTCTTCTCCCTGAGCGCTCGATAAATCTAGCATGTTCTTGGACAAAACRAGGATCGCGTGGTCCCCCCAATTGCCCTAGAAGTACCAAGCACAGGGCGCCTAGATGCCATTAATTTACCGAGCCCCACATTACTGGCATTGCATTGACCCGGGCGGGCGCTTCTGCTGTACACTTCAACCCTGGACTCGAGCTTCTTATCGCAGACGAGTACGGAGGTACCAGGAGGTCCATGACGTGGCGAAGTCCTTCTGAGCGGTAGAGCGGCTACTGCAGTAGGCTATAAAGATATGCATATGAAAATGCTGCGATAATAATACATCAGGGGATAAATAGAGTGGCGATGCGGCAGTATAACAACACATGGTACAGAGAAGCAAACACAAACGTTTGCACTGCTTTCGGGGTCTACATCGATATAAAAATGAATGGCTATAATACAGTGGTGTGGCAATAGATATCTATCTATGAATGCTTGAATGCATGCAAGAGAGTGTGAAATCGAAAGCAAGTTTTAAATTAAAAAGAGCGGCGCCCAATTTTATACGCCCGTCCCGCTCATGTCAGATACTCCAGAACGGATCCGCCGGTTATCACCGTCACGACTATAGCCTGTAAAGGGTGCCCCGTTGCCGAACATCGATGTCGAAACCAACGAATTTAGACTTGGTGGAGAGGCGAACACCAGATCCGGCAAGGGGGGCCCTCGACTATCCGGCGGTCTCGCGACGTCCCTGATGTTGAGCAGTAGTCTAGATACGATGAAAGGTGCTTGTCAGTCGCCTCATTCATATCTGACAGTCGATAGCTGCTCGCACCTCGAGCACATGATAACTTGRATACTCTTCAACAGACTACGATGAGGACGCAGTTGAGCTGACACTTGTCTAAGCCACAGGGAGAGWGTGTGGAGGACTTACGCAATTCCCATGTACGCCAAACTGAATGGAGCAAATAGCCATATGAGCATGTTGGCCGCTGACATTGCTGGGAGGTAAGAGAAACCCTGGTTAGTCGGAAAGACCAATTGATACAGAGCGTACATCTCACTCACCAAGAATGACTGTCGTCCCAAATAGCGAATATGCAACAGAATGAGCATCACCCCGAGTCAGGCGGGAATCATGAGACTGACCAAGATAGTATACGAATCCTAATCATTCCACCAAAGAAAACGTTCAGCMCTAAGAAAGTCATAAAACTCATCGAGAAAACGACGTACCATCCCGCGTGATAACTTCAATCAACCCAGTCGGTTTCCGAACAAAAGTCTTGTCCAGCCGTATAATCACGATACTGTCCGCAGCAGCCCTGGCACTACGAGGGAACTGACAGGGAAGAGCCCCGTTCATGTCAACGTAATCCGCAAAAGTCTTCCACGCGGTCAAAATGAACACAACTACCACCACGTTCATCATCAGCGATTAGACAGATAGATACAACTCGCAGACTTCAGTGACTTACTAGTTTCCAACAAGAAGAAGGGTAACCAGAACGCCACCAAGAGAGAGTGACACAGTGGTCCCACGCAGAATTGGAGGCAACCAGAAATTCCAAACATGTTTGGGATGACTGGAAGGAAGACAGCGTCAGGATCCGGTATAACGCGGCAGGATGCACTGGGATCGAGTGAAAGGAGGGGGGAGGTAGAGAGTACGTACAGATTTCTTTCTGATAGATGGTCAAGAAACATCCCAGCATCGTTCCTAACGATAACTGTGTATCTCAGGAATCAGATGGCGTGGCTGGACTTGCGATTATCTGAGGCGCTTACCAAAGCCAGAAGGATCAACGACGTCAAGAGCAATCGGCTGGGATAGAGGGCGTAGGTGCGAATGATGAGTATGCCTAGCTCTCGAGGTGAGAACACAAGAAATGCGGTTTGAGAGACGGGTACGTACCTTCGATCATAGTAACAACCGCAATCCCAGTGATGGTGGCAGAGAGTTGCAAGCTTCGACATCTAGAGGAAAGGTGAGCTTGGATCTCTTGATCATATTGATTAATCGTACGTCTAGAAACAGAAAGCACTGGTCAGAATTCTGCTCCCAGCGAATGAGGCAACTCGGAAAAAACTCACCGAGACAGGAATATCCCATGCCAACAGTTCTGTGAAATTGATCAGCCTCCGTAGGGAGAGGGGTTGAAAGACCGCCTCACGGAACAGGTCAATCATGAACACAGCAGGCGACATGTATCTCGTCTACCATCCAACCATCGTCAACTTCTGATACTTAACCATGATAGTGGGAACAAGAGACTTACGAGGAGATAAAGGCACTTCCCGAATGTCCACCGAGATCCCCAAACGGTAGACACCTCCTTGTCCATGGTTAGAATGATATCATAAACCAGCACTGTCAGGGCGACGACTATGCAATTGACCATCACGTTAGTCAAACTCTTTATCAAAACAATGATTCGGCCATGCACTCACCAGAACAATACTAAGTAAATTTGGTGGATCGGCCGAGTCAGTCCGAGTTAATCTGCCAAGAAGGATTGGGCACTCACTTTGGTTACTTGGAAGTACTCCAACTCGCGAATGATTGTCGCTGGCGAAGCGTCCATCGCACAGACGTGACTATCTATGACTCGGAGAGAAGGGGAAAGTATCCGGGTGCTTTGCTCTTATAGTCTGCCATGATCAGTTGCCTCGGGGAAGGAGCGATGACACAGTGCAGGCTCTGCTCTCCCCAAACGCCGGACAACCAACAGGTGCGACGACGAGGCGTTTCTGCATACCCCCGGGGTGATGATCGGAGGCGCAAGAAAACGGAGCATAAAGGACAGCGCAGCCTCGCACTGACGCCTAACGAGGCACAAGCAAAAGTGCATGGATTAGTCGCTATTAGTCGTTGATTGAAGCGATGCATTCGCGTATGGCTAGTGGCGGCACTGCCATACCACCGTTCCTGTGCTTTATCTCTACAGAAAGACGCCCAACAGAAAAGTTAGGCATCATGAAGACGCACAGCATCTCCCATCGGATTTTGCAAAATGGTGTTGTCGGCCGCGGCATCAGGACTTTCTCGGTAGGAAAAACTCCAGAAGATGGAAGCAGACACGGCAAGCCGTATCATCAGAGAAAACTTGAGTTCATACACAAGCCAGGCCTAAAGCTTGAAGTCATGGAGGTCAAGAGCAAAGCCTTGCAACGTACTGCAACACAGCAAGCTGTGCCTCAAAGCGTGACGGACATACACGTGGAGTAACGCACACGTGATCACATGTGACGACGTGACGGATCGCGTTTCGACGTGCCTCGCTCACCTCTTTCCTGAACATTGAGTACTGAGATTTTGCTCGCGACRTCATTCACSCACCAAGAAGAAATTCTGTCGCAAAATCGCACGYCAAGCTACTATGGCAGACTCAATCATCATTTTGGACCCAATACCAGCAAACCTCAAGACATGTTGCCCCAGCCTCATGCCGTTCCACATATCGTACAGCGGACCAGCTGCGATCTCAACGTTCATGGACGTCAAGCCTGCGAAGGAGGAGCAAAATAGTGCCCAGGCTCAAACTCCAGCTTCCAACTCAACTGAGGAGAGCAAGCCAGAGGCTATGAGCGCAGATCAGCCCGAAGCGGTGAAGGCGGTGGCGATGTCTGTCGATGATGATGCGACTGGCGACAAAATCCAGGCCTCGGGGGGGCCTGATCTGCAGAAACAAGAACAACTAGCCGAAGACGGTTCGCTCTTTACAGTGCTTAGTGGTCTACAATTCCGACATTCACACTGTTTGCAGGATCAAAACAAGAGACGAATGAAACACATTCGGATGCGAACGTGCCGACTGAACAGTTCTCTTCAACACGGAGCATCTCTACTTTCCGAGGCCGGATTATCCAGGGGCTGAAAGTAGACCTTCCACAGGGCTACATAGGTTTAGTTCTCCAAGCACCCGCTCCCTCAGCAGCTTCCTCGTCATCGTCATCCAAAAATACCTCCAAAACTGCATCGTCTTCTTCCAAACCCCAACCGGACCCTCTCGAAGAACCTCCCACAACGTCCACCAGACGGAAAGGCCGCCTCACACGAAGTGCCGTCTCCAAACGCGTCATTGACGTCGAAGCAGAGGAGGCGAAGAAAGCCAAAGAGGCTGCTGCTGCTGCTGCTGTCGACGTTGACGCGCTTATGGACGTGGACAATAATGAAGACGAGTCTGCCAGAGACAATACGCCTCAGAGAAGGCTCAAACCCGTCTCTCAGTTCTCTTCCTTTACTATTTGGCATGCAGACAACCCGGTGATCGAGAACCAAGACGAGTATTATCGGAGTATACACGAGTGGACGGCGCTTGCTGCTGCGGTGAGTCTTTCTCCGCCTTGACTCAAATATTTGTTTATTGTGCATATGTTCTGACTTGATTATCTTTCGCTCTTCGATCGTAGGTGCACCAGGTTGACGACGAAGTTACCGCAACTGATACTGCAATGGAGGCTTAGTACGCTCGTTGTCGCCTTTCGGACCTCACATTTCGAGTTGTTCTCTCTATACCCTCAGCACAGAATCCAACGCAATCTCAACTATCTTCTGCACACTTGACGGCTTCTGCGTAGACTGGAATTATCATTGAACTTTCGCTGACAGACGGAATCCGCGGTGGTTGATCCTAGCTATTTGGGTAGGTACGAGGACAACCAGGATACGTTCGGATTGTGACGAGGAAAGTCGCGAATGTTGAATCAACATCCAGAGAAATAGCCATTCAGTACATAACATTCACCTCCTTCATCGTACCGATTGCTCCTCCAAGTGCGAACCCCGGGGGAAGCTGAAAGAGTTCAAGGAACCGCAGCTTGAACCGTCCACTTGGAGTCTGATATCTTCACCCAACGTAATGCCAACCACTCTAAGTTGAGTATGGCTTTTTAGTTCAACGACCAGTCCATAAAGCTCCATGGTCATATGTAGTCTGTATATTGTACACGAAATAGATCAACGGATACCTATGATAAACAGTAAAAAAAAAACACAAAGGCTTAGCGCTGGGTGCACCAGAATCCTACGTTGTACGTATGATACGGAAAACGATCAGATGAAGTCCATCAACACAAAGCCCTAACCGTTGTCACAAGTTTAACCATCCTCAAGGTCGACGGTAAAGGATGCATCCGGAAATCGTTCACGAAGGACGAAACAAAGCGAATCGACTCCAGGACGATCCGGCATTCGGTACGAAACGTTTATCGCCTTGATACTATCCGGCAAACCGTTGAAGGCATCGTAAAGATCGATGTCTGGAGAGATGCCAGATAGTTCAAGGAATTCCAGCCCTGGCGACGTGATTTCGAGGCCATCGAGGGCATTCGGAAGGATTTCGTAGAAATCGAGGTCCTTCAGCGAAAGACGAGTGCGCTGTGGAAAGTAGGAAAGGAGTTGGGTAAGATATTCAATCCAGATAGTCACCCCACTCAATTGAAATGAGCGCAGCGCAGGCACCGCATCGTAATTTTGTGGTCGTTGCACAAATTCCTGGAAGGGCCTCCAGTTCGAGTCTTTCGGTGAAAGCGAAATGTCCGAAAGAAATCTCCAGAACAAGCAGTGCGGGCACAGTTAGGAATCGTAGGATGTCGAGCTCGGGGGCACGGCAAGGGGTCAACTTGAGGGTTTCAAGTTTGGGGAGGAGCACCCCGAAGTGGAGCAGACGAAGGGTGGGGGGCTCGTTCCTATCGGTGTCGGTGRTGAAGTCGATCCACACCATATTAACTTCCAATGTTTTGAGACTGGAGCATTGCTGAAGAGCGGTGAGGAGGTGAATACTGAAACCATCCCAGTAACAGGTGAACTTGACCCAAGTCAAGCGTTCTCCCACTCCAGGGGGGATTTCTGGTGTGAAATGATCCGGAGGATGCTGCCTATATTGCGCAGGGAGGGTGAGCTCTAATCGTGAAATAGGAGGGAGGTGACGAAACACGTATTTGAACGGTTCTTTATCTGCCTCCAGAAGACGGAGGCGAAGCGTCCGAATCGCATTCCACGAATGAGGAACGGTCGATGGAGTTTCATCGGTGTCAAAGTTCAAGCCCGCTAAGATATCCCGCAGACACTTGAAGCATCTGAGGGTGACAACAAGACAATCCAGAGGTGGACCGTCTCTTAACAACTGGGCCATTTATGGGGTTGCCAATGGGCAACTGCGATCCGAGGTAATTTGGTTGTCGTGAGGTGGCTCCAAAATTTCGAGGGATTTTGGACAAGATTCTGGACAAGTTCCCGCACGGGTCAGCCATGATGCTACTCCGTCGCAGACTTGAGCGACGTTATTCTTTGGAGAGATAAGAACCCTATTCCATAGGTGGGGCGTGGCGAGAGCGGCATGACGCCAGAGCCTGCACACGAGGGTCAAATTTACCAGTTGAGCTCGCTCATGGTGGCCCAAGGAACCGGGATGGAGGACAAGGCCGAATATCTCCCCAAGAACCTCCAGCGGCGTTCGCCTGATGGGAGACAACAGCGGTCGACATCGCTGAACCTGGTCTTCCACCTCTTGAAGTTGGCGGCGCAGGTCAGAAGCCTTATCAGCCATGACATCTACGAATCGCCGAATGCGATTTTCCTCCAAAGCGGTTGGGGCTGTATTGGTAGAGAATAGGTGTGAGAGATCCGAGTCGACATCGATGGTCACGGTGTGGTTCATGGCGGGCAGAGGACGCTGCGGAATAATTCCCACACTCATTTGTCTCCTGATCGCCACTAAAGACCATCACCATGCTTGAATTGCCATAGCCTCGCTTCTCTAGAATTTTCCTGGTGAAGTCTTCTGTCTTCGAGAATTTTTAACAGTCACCATTCACAGAATTTCCAGATTTAGGACTATTTGTTGACCTAGAGCAGGCACTTGCTTTGGGCCGCGCTATATAGATTGAGAACGGTTCTGGACAGGTGTGTGTGTTCTCGGGGATTCTTGGCCGTTATACTCCCTGGGTYAAACAATCGCGGCCTGGGTTAACCGCAGAGATCCCGAGCTCAATTGACATGTTTCTAGCTCCGAGGAAATATTTAATGGCTTTCACAAGAGGCAATACTATTCACCTATCATGGACGTGCCTTCTCATCACGCTCGTGGTTGTCTGGATTCCAACGCATGTAACTGAGGCCTGGTTCAGGATCCACCCGACCGTATTTATCTAGTGATCTAATGCTATTCCCCTAGAACACATATCATAGAAGCACGAAACACGGTCGTTTTAATCCCGGATATTAGTGCAAGAAATGCGCCTAACTAAGCAAAAGTCTTATCCAATTCAAACAAGGAAACGTCCATCTTGCCAAGCACCGGGGATTCATGCCCGCTTGATACGTACCTGCCTCCTTCCACCTTGTCATATAAAACATGACAATCCCACCACGCATCGCTTTTGGGTATCCTTGAGTTTCCCGTCGTATATTCTTCCGCTCGCACCCCTCGCTGCTCGTCGACATCTTTTTGTTTGCTTCCAGCAAATAGCCATGGCTTCCCCAGCTACTACCCGACGAACCATCGTTGACGACACAAGCCCAGTGATAAGTTATAGTGGCAACTGGGCTTTCGATTCCCGAGGGACTCAAGATGGGGTCGGCAATTCGGGCCCTACGTTCCAGCATACCCTTCATCGGGCGGGTGACTTTGCGTTTCTCAGTTTCTACTTCGAAGGTGAGTAATCGTACTCTTGATATTCGAAAAGCGAGCTGAGTAGATGCAATAATGAAGGATCCAGCGTCAGCTTGGCCGGCAAAGTGACTGCTGGAAACAACGCCGACGGTTCTGAACCAACCTGGGAGTGCCAAGTGGATGGGCAAACCATCGAAAGCGCTTCTGTCGAGCGCGACCAGAACAACCAGCTGCTTTGTTCGGTCGAAGGTTTACAGGACAACGGAGGATTCCATTCCTTGACTCTGCAAACCGGCAGCGAACATGTATGGGTCGACTATATCGAGTATACTCCAAGGGTGAATACCTTCAATACATGGTCACCACCCCAAGACTTTTTTTCGATCCCAAATCAAGACCCGAACCTTCGCCACGATGCCTCATGGCTCAGGATGTCCAATTCCGCTCTCGCCACGTCCACTGTCGGAGCAACACTCAGCACCACATTCATTGGTATGCACTGTCCCTATTCATTAATGGTTCTTTGTATCGCATTAATCTCGATCGCTCACAGGAACCAGTCTGATGTGGTATGGGGTGATCCCCACCGGGGTGTCTGGTAACGCGACAGGTACCTATTCCATCGACGGACAACCTCCAGTGACCTTCGTCCTCAACCGTCCCGCGTCCAGTGCGAGCGCAGAGCTCTCCAACCAGGTCTTCTTCGAAACCCCGCTGCTTGCCTACGATGAACACACAGTGACTGTAAATTACACCGCGGGTGGTGGAATACCGCTCAGCCTCGACCGCCTTGTTGTCCGTGAACAGGTTTCGATTGCATCTGCCATACCTTCTGGCTTTGCCACCGCAACGGTGTGGCCTAGCGCGAGTGCTGCTGGATGGCCGGCCAATGGTGAGGGCTACTATCGAAATCCAATGTCCGGCGGGGCAATTGCTGCAACCGTCATCGGCAGTGTCCTGGGCTTTGCCCTCATCGTCACCGCCTTACTCTTTTTCTGGCGTCGCCGCCGTAGGGCAGCTGTCCAGATGCCTCCCCAAGGCCTTGTAYCACCTCATGCAGGTGACGAGAAGGCTGTGGGCAAGGCAGATACCTCGAGCATCTTCTCTAGGATCAGGGAAAAGATTAAGAAGGAGAAGGAGGAGCTGGATTATGCGAAGCCGCCGACAGAGACGGAGCAGCTACCTGCCTATAAAGCCCGACACTCTGGCGTGGAAGTCGAGGTGGTGGACAGGGTTTGATTTATTCATTCGGATTTGGAAGTTGATGAACGTCTGTACTATTAGTAACGAGTAGTTTTCGCGTATTCCGTGTTTGAATGTGACCCTTACCACGAGTAGTCTGTACTTGTGCTACCAATATGTATCTCGAGATTGAAATGGCAGGACTTTCACGTATTCTCAGCTGAAATTTCAAGGGATTTTGTGAGGAAACATCTCGTTTGCAACCATGATTTAACTCTTTATGATCGATCGGCGCTGCGGCAGCCGACACCCTCTGAATCCGGTAGCCCGACGTTCAAACCTTGTTCCCGACTTCCACTTACTTGCCCGCGATACGAAGGATAACCTACTCCTCTATGAGTATGAACACTTACTCAAACGGTAGAACTTTCTCAAGCACGCTGAAACCATCMAGGTTTCGTGCTCTGRTGCTGGCTGAGTTCTAGTTGGACATGCACATCGACGACATGGAGCGCTTTACAGGTCAGCTGYACTGGTGCCTGGTTACTCCATGAGTCAACAATTTATGGTGCTCAGGATGCACTCCTACTCCATGGATATTGAAGYTTTGGTGCATGGCTGAATATGGGGTGAAGGTTCCCCAGCAAATTAGACTGCCATGGGGATGATGGAAGCCGCAATGGACTTCTAGTTATATCCTAGCCAAATGCCCACGATCTTCACTGGACGTCGAATCAGTGGTGAAGTCTAGGAATATGTGCATTGTTTGGACCGTCAAAGCGAGGGTCTGCGGCTGTCTGGCAAGCTTAATCGTGTATTACCTACATCGTCGGTTCGTGAACATTTTTTGTCCTCCTCCCATACTTTGGCTCATTTCCCTGCGAACCTACAGATTCACACTGACTCTGCGACGCGACTCTGGCTATGGTCAAATTGCCACGATATCATGTTCCATCCCCAGCTCTCCAACTCTTTCAAAGACGTGTCAAACACGAAGCTTTCGATGAATGGGTTACTTCATACCTACAGGATGTCGATGATACTGTGACGCATCCTCAACCCTTCCCCGCCGGGATTCTACAAATCATATTCACTGAAGTGACTCATTCAGGCGCAGAAGATGTTGACCTCACGGATAAAATCCTCATTCGAACCACCATCCTTTCCTGCGCTCGAGTTTGTCGATTGTGGCGATCTGCCGTTCCTGGGAACAACTTGAACGCCCTTTGGGTCCACGTACTTGACTTCCAACGCATGCCCATAAGCCGCCTCAAGTATCTCTTAACCTTTTCCGCACCACACAGATTCGACCTCGAGCACCGCGACGCTCCCTTTTGTGTTCACCGCAAACGAGACCTTCGTGTACTCGAGATGCTGCAGGATCATTACCTCCGCGTCCGCGAATGGAACGTCAAGTACTGTATGGGATACAGGGTTGATTACGATCCCCGCTGGCTTTTCTCCGGCCAACCGTTCGAATCGCAATTGCGCACATTGCGGTGGACAGGTCCAACCCCAAATATTGCGGACGGCCTCGGAGGACGTCCTATCCCAGTTCTCATGCTGAACAAGCTTGCCATCCACGATGTCAATTTTTTGCCATGCATGTATTTGCAACACTCAGGCATACCGTCCCAACTCACCGAACTCTCAATCCGTCGTCTTCCAAGAACCGCCGGACTCGACCCCTTGCAATTACTGGACACTCTCCGTCGAACGCCTTACCTTCAATCCCTGACACTTCATGACGCCATCACTCACGATGTGCACCTGCTGCATCCCCTCCTAATCCTTGATCGTACGGTCAATCTGCTCATGTTACGAAAGGTTTCTGCGGCAGACGGCTGGAGTATGGATCCTTTCTTCTACCTGTTCATGAGCATGAACATCCCAGCGGCCTGCGACTTTGAATTAATCCTTCCTCGAAACCATTCACCCGACAATCAGATCTTCTCCTGCGAATTCTTCTTTCGGATACGAATTACCGGGCTTCTCAATTTATACCGCCTTCACGGTTTGGTCGAGGTGCCTCCCCTCGCACTCAACATAGACCCTCAATCGGATTACCCCATTACTCTTGGAACAGTGCACAACGCAGCAGCTAAATTCGGCATTACCGAAACTTCAATGAACTTCGAAGACATCTCTGCGTTCCCGACAATCACCATCAAGCTGCGAAGGCTTGCAGAAGAGGAGCTCCACCAAGCCATAGTGCACGCCAAGCCCTTGCTCGAAAAGGTCACGGATTTCCGAATCACTTTGAACGACGCGTCGTCCATCTTAGAATCAGCCCCCAGCCTTCCGTTCAGCGTGATTTGGCCCATGTTAGTGGGCATGCGGAAAGTAACCACCTTGACGATGGACCAACCTGCCATTGTTCTGCTTGTGCCATTGCTCGACACCTTCCTACCTATGGTAATGGGCGAAGTACGAATCTCGATCATTCCTCATCATAACGGCAACCTTCTCTGCTCGGAATCATTGGACATGACGGTTCGCCGTGACCGCTCCTATATCCCGGCCGTGTTACCCACTCTATGTGTTCGAATACTCATTGATTTCCTAAAAGGAAGTTGCCGCCGTGCCCATCTCGTCCCGGACGATAGTGGCGACGAACTTCCTATTCTACCGAATCTATCTCGCATTGTGGCCGTAGAAGGGGTAGATCTGGTACGGGGGACGCCTGCGTCTATTGCTTTGTTGCAGTATTTACAGTGGAGGTGGACGACAGGTTGTCCGGTAGATGTGCTCTCGTCCGAACTGTGACTACTGGGACCGGGACTCATAAGCAGGGGTAGATTACCGAGGCATTTTAGCCGAGGGTACTAAAGACCTCCTTGAAAAAGCGCCAAGACCATGCACACGGCATCTGCAGCTTCATCCGGCCGGCTTTTTGCGATCATTCATTTCCGCCCACGCTAATGAGGATTGAAGAATCTGTTCGCTGTACTTCGTTTGGCATATTTATTTACATCCAT
>SDEE01000045.1:0-141820 GCA_004126415.1 Candolleomyces aberdarensis | reverse complement strand
CTTAAGTTTTTTAAGACTTGAACAAATCAAAGGAATCTCAACAGAAGTAAATCAAAGTACCAAGATATCCTCTATAAGTTGGCGAACTTTAACTACGCACACAACCCACATGAATACAGTACAACCAATTATAACAGCAGTAAGCGCCAAGGGCTGTCCTGGTACGCGGGACGGTGACAATGGGGCTGTGGCGCAGCCTGCTGTTGGGTGCCTGCAGGACAACAGTATAAACCAAGTGAATTCTGCAGGTGGCGGAGTCGTTGAGAGAGGTTGCGAACCGCTAATTCTAAGTGAAACCACTCCACACATACAAAGTGACTCAACAGCAAAAGTACTTAGAGACCAAAGAGAAGCAGCGGAAGGCAAGCTTGGCAAAAAATCAGGTTTTTGCATTGGGACTCTAAATATCAGAGGTAGAAGAAAAGAAGGTAAAAAATCGAAATATCCAGCTCTCAGTACTGAAGTAAGACGCAAAGGTATTCTAGTGTTAGCCTTACAGGAAACAAAACTCAGGGAAGGGGATGAGATAGACTTAGAAGCAGAAAATCCAAGAATCATTGTGGTAAACAACCCAAGTTCTGAAGAAAGAGCAGAAAAAGGGGTAGCCTTTGTTCTGAACAAAGACCTTTTAAAAAATAAAAGATACAACCATGAAGTGCTAATAGAAGGTAGGGCTTCAGCCCTCACTGTAGAATGGTCAGAGGACCAAAAAATTGAGATCATAAATAATTTATGCACCCAACGAGGAAAAGGAAAAAGAAGCCTTCTTCAAGACTCTGAGAGATGAAATAAGAGATAGAGAATGGGAATCACCAATACTAGTAGGAGACTTTAACAGTGTAGAGGATGAGATAGACAGATTACCAAGAACACAAGTAAATGAGAAAGTAGTGGAGACTATAATTGAAATCAAGAAAGAACTCAACCTAGTGGATGGATGGAGAATAGTAAATGACCAAAGAATAGGATTTACCTTTTACCAAAGCAACAATAGAGGAGCAGCAACAATGGCTAGAATTGATAGGATTTACATTCCAGAACAGATGTTCAACCATACCTATGGTTGGTCCATAGTAAATAGTGCAGGACAGAGTGACCATGATATGGCAACTGTAAAAGTTTTGAAAAAAGGCCTTCCTTACATAGGTAATGGACTCTGGAAGATGAACTCAGACACAGTAGAGATGGCAGAATTTAGAAAGGAAGCAGCAATAGTACTGAAGAAGGCTCAAACAGAAATAGAGAATATTACAGTGAGGACCAAAGATACCAACCCCCAAAGAATATGGGAAAGCACAAAGAAAGAGATAAAAAAGCTAGCAAAACAAAAAAACAAAGAAAGGATAGAGAAGAGAGGGAAGGAAGTTAAAACATCCAGAGACAAGGCAGCAAGAGATATTGTTGAAATCAACAAGAAAGCAAGAGAAGCAGCAATAACAAGAGAAATCATGATGCAATCTATTGAGTCAAGATTAGAGAATGGTGAGAGGGAAGAGAAAGTAATCCAAAGCATGAGATGGTCTGCAAAAGCAAGATACAGAAAACAAGGAGAGAAGGGTACAAAATATTGGTTTGGACTAAACAAAGAAAGAAATGAAAAAACAATAATAATAGGCTTGCAGGGTAAAAATGGAGAAATCAATAGGAAAACAGAAGACATGGTAAAGATTGCCAGCGAGTATCATGAGGAGCTGCAAAAGAAGCCAAGAGAAGAAGGAGAAGACAAAGAGGTGATAGATGAGGTGATTGGAAATATAAAAACAAAATTAACAGAAGAACAGAAAGATGAACTAAGCCAATACACAAGCTCAAGTGATATAATTAATACTATAAAAGCAGTAGACAATGGAGTTGCCCCCGGAGTAGATGGGATACCCTATGAGTTCTACAAATGGGCACTAGAAGTTGAAAAAATACAAGAAAAAGGACCCAAAATTTCAGAAATGCTAAGCAAAGTGTATCAAGACATAGAGATGTACAAAGAGAGCAGAAAAAGCTTTACAAAGGGAGTAATGTGCCTTCTATATAAGAAAAAAGAGAAGACAAAAATTGAGAATTATAGACCAGTAACTCTAACCAATGCTGACTACAAGATATACACTAAGTCTATAGCAACTAAGCTAGGAAAAGTAGCAGGCGATCTTATACACCCCAATCAAGCAGGTTTTATACCAGGGAGAGGACTGTATGACCATGTTCGGTTAACTGAATACATGATAGAATATTGTAGCCAAAAGGAGACTAATGGATGCATAGTAGCTCTAGACCAAGAGAAAGCATATGACAAAATAGCCCATGACTATTTGTGGGAGGTATTGAAGAAGTATGACTTCCCAAGCATTTTCATTGAAAAGATAAAGGCTCTGTATGTAGGGGCAGAAACAGCAGTAATGGTTAATGGAGTAATTCCAAGTCCAATCAAGATACAAAGAGGAGTTAGACAAGGATGCCCAATGTCATGCCTATTGTATGACCTAGCAATAGAACCACTAGCTGAGATGATAAGAACAAGTGAGATTGAAGGATTCAAAATTAAAGGATTAGAAACGAACATCAAAGTTACCCTATTTGCAGATGATACCTTAGTATACTTAAATGAAAAGGATAACTTTAGAGTCTTAGAGGAGATTATAAGGAAATTCTGTAAAGCCTCAACAGCAAAATTCAATGAGGAAAAAACAGAGTTTCTCCCAATAGGCACAAAGGAACATAGAATGAGAATAGAAAAAGACAGAGAGCTGCAGGAAGGAGGCCACAAAATAGGAGAGACGGTATCACTGATAAAGGAAGGAGAGTCACTAAGAACTTTGGGAGCTTGGGTAGGGAATCAAAATAATCAAAACCCCCAGTGGAATAAAATACTGGAAGACCAAGAGAAGAGAATGGACAAGTGGAGCAAAATGCACTTATCCTTTAGAGGAAAAGAATTAGTACTAAAAGCCCTGATTCAATCCAAAGCAATTTTTCTAGCAACAGTCAATGGAATGCCAAAATGGGCAGAAAAGAAAATGGAGAAGCAGATGAAAGATTTCCTGTGGGATGGGAAGAAAAGAGGTAAAGTAACCTGGGAAGTTGCGACACTACCAAGAGAATATGGAGGCCTAGGGATGCCAAATATTAAAGAAAGAAATGAGGCCATTAACATAGTATGGACAAAAAAATGGCTAGCACCAGAAATAACAAAACCCAACTGGGCTTATGTAGCAGATGAAATAGTTAGAATGAACTCAGCAAAGGAGATCAAACTACAAGAAGAAAGTAAAATAGACTGGGCCCTACAAACATGGAACGAGTCCTCAGCAGAGTGGAGTAAGATTCCAAAGTCTCTGAAGGAAATGGTAGGGACTGTAAGAAAGTATGGAGTAGGCCTAGAGCTTATCAAAGCAGGAGAGTCGTTAAAATTAAACCTCCCACTATGGTACCATGTAGGAATGATGGATAAATACACAGAAAATAAGAAAGCAGCAAAGTGTCTGAGAGTAACTCACAAAGTAAAGACAGTACAAGATTTATTGAACTGTATCCCAGAAGAAGAAGCGACATGTGATAACCCAATAACCTGTGATAGAATGAGGGGAATTCTATTAGACAAGATACCAGAAAAGTTGAATCCTGTTCTCTTCACCCCCAGAAAGGACAAACTAGAACACACCCCGTCAAGAAAGGAAAGGTGGGAGAAGAGGGTAGGAAGAGAAGAAATGCTCTTTGACCCAAATGTGAAGGAGGAAGGAGATCCAAGAGAGGCTATAAGAATCTTCACCAAGAATACAAAATACAAAGCAAGAGACGGATTAGAAGTAAACCTCAGGAAAGAACCAGCCCACAGAGACAAAGGGTCAAAAAAGAGCAGAAAAGTAACAATAGCAGCATGGTATGGAAAGATAGAAGATAACTCAATGGCAACCGGATATGCTCTGTGGACTGAAAGAAAAAACAAGGAGCCAAAACTGAAAGTAAGAAGAATAAAAAATGGAATAGACTTGGCAGAAGTAGGAATAATGGCAGCAATAGAAGCCTGCAAAAAANGGAGGTAATGTGAAGATCATTACTAGAGAACAGGAACTAGTGGATGGTCTGTCAACAAAAGCTGGAGAATGGGAAGATATGAACTGGCTAGATGGGAAGTATGAAACAACATGGAGGAAAATGTTGAACATAGCCAGAAAGAAGGGAAATACAATAGAAGTAGAGATGGAAAACATAAGGTATAGGAAGGTGGCTGATTTGAAACTAAAAATTAAGAAAGAACTCCCCAATAAGAGGGTGAGCAAACTGAAATACAAGAGTGATGAAAGATTTGACATCTCAGGAGCAAAGCTCCAACTGATGTCTCAAAAAAGGGCATATAGCCTAATACAAAAGGAAAGAGGTAAGAAGGAATCCGGACTAAGATGGAGAGAAAAAAAGGTGATGGAAAAGATAAAAAAGATGGGAATTAATATAAGCCTGGAAAAAATGAGGAAGTCACTGAACAAGGAACCAATTGGAAATAAGATAAGTGACTTCATATGGAAGATGTGGTATGGAAAGCTGTGTTGTGGAGACTACTTCAAAAGAATACCAGGTTGGGAAGAGAAAGCAGTATGTGAATGTGGGCAAACTGAAAACATAAACCACATTTTACTGGAATGCCCAAGGAATCATGCCCAAGAAATCTGGGACCTGGCAAAAAGAATCTGGAGTAAGACTGAGAGAAAAGGAAAGAAGTTCCCAGAGGTGAGGGAGGAACTAATATATAGCATCCCCGTACTAGATAATGGAGATAAGCAGAGCACAATTAGATTGAAAACAATTCTTGCAGAAACGATTTGGTTCATCTGGAAGGTAAGAAATGAAAGGATCTTTAGGAAGGACCAAAGAAAGGAGTCAGTTATGAGACAAATGGAACAAATCATAAAAGACAAAATGACTCTGGAGTGGGTGATAGCAAGGAAGTTTGAAAAGAATAGAGACAAATCAAAGAGTGAATTTGAGGAAAGATGGGGAGGCTGGACAGAGATAACTGAGAACAATGAGCTAAGATTCTCGAGGCTTTAGGGTAGACAAAGTGCAGGAAAAGATTAAGAGGAAAGAATAGAAGAAGACCAAGATAAATAACAAATTAGAAGGGGGGGCCACTGTCGCGAGTGGGATGGCAAGAAGTTGTCATTGTAGGTCCTAACGTTCTTGAACAATTGGATGCTACCCTAAAGTTAGAGGGCTTTTTAGTGGGTAACACAAGCTGAATCCCACATAACCAAAAGTGGTATGCATAAAGCATTTTTACCCTCTCCCCCGGGAGGAAGCCAGGCTGAAGCGTACTCTTGGGCTGCCCCCTCTCCTCAGCCCTGACACGCGGAGCTCCCTACAGTCAGCAGGCTCAAGCTTTGGAAGAAAGCAACGACAGTCAACGCCTTACAGTGACAAGATCAGTGAGGCCTTGAAGCCTAACCCCAAGCGCGATGAGCACAAGAAACTGACCAAGCTTGAACTTGGCACGTTCATTGGTCTGAAGGACGAGGGAGCCTGGGCGAAATCTCTATATACTGACCTAGTAAATGAAGCGAGAATCGATGAATTCTTCGCAGAGAGTGGCCTTTACGATGCGAGAACTCGGCGCTGGACTACCATTCCTGAAAGCAATACCGATTTGGAGGAGGACGACCTCTACAAGCCATTTGTCGATATTTCCAATGCGATCCTCAAGAAGTTTGTCCTCATCGAAAGCGAGGAAGGCGAGTTGCTGCGTGAGGCAATAGATACTCATGCCACCAATCTTCTGCATCAAGAAGAATCCAAAACGACCCTTGTTTCCCGTCCCGATGTATCCATAAGGGGTGAAGGATCGTCCTTCCAAGTGCCCGAGGCAAACAGAGAAGGGACCGTTCCAGAGGTGGGGTTTTCGAATATGTCGTCATTCGAGGAGATGAAGGTGGAGAAGTCAAACGTCTCCGCGACGGCGCAGGGACTCCAGGTTGCCGTTTACGTGAGGTGTGTCGCTAATCTTTGCCTTCCTGCCAAGTATTAACCACCAGTACAACAGGCAAATATTCATTCACCAGCCAAACCGGAGATACGTCCGGGCTCTCGTTCTTACAGAGACTAACCTCCGCCTGTTCCACTTCGATCGTAGCGGAGGTTTGTATACCCCTTACATCAACATACACCAAGATCCATACACGTTCGTCCGGCTTGTCGTTGGACTCAACTCTTTGGACGAATCCGTGCTTGGCTTCGACATGAGCATTCAATGGAAGATTGAAGACGGGAGAAAGATCGATGGCACTCTGGCAACCCGGAGGGAAGATGATACCGAAATTATCTACAACCTTTCCAAGGTCGATCCTATTATCACATTCTTCGACATTAGCGGTCGCGGTACTCAGTGGTGGAGTGTCTCTGACCCCATAACTGGGGACAAGCTCCTGATCAAAGACTGCTGGAAAGCCGAGGACAGGGTTTCTGAGTACAAGCACCTTAAAAAGACTACAGGGTTGCCTGGTGTTGCTCAGATGCTATCTTTTGAGCGGAATCGAGGCAAAACAGAGGATTTTCGTGCACCTGCTAGCACTGCTCACAAAGATTTCTACAACCGTGTCGCGGTTAGGATCGTCATAAATAGCTACGGTGAGTCCATTGAGAGCTTCAAATCACCAAGGGACCTCTTGTGTGCTCTTCGTGACGCGATCAAAGGTGAGTTCCCCTCTATACTTTTCAACAGCGCCTCTCACATCATCTCGATCTCAGGTCACATGAACTTGTACTTGAAACAGATACTACATCGAGACGTTACTATCAACAACATCATGCTGGGAAAGAAGGCAGACGGTTCAAACCCTGACCCAGGTTATCGTGGATTCCTGATCGACCTTTACATGGCTATTAAAATCAGACGGGATACAGATAAGCTAAGCTCGGAACGGAGAACTGTACGTTCGCGTTCTCAAATCGATCTCTACGTTACTGATTGGACTGGACTGCAACAGGGCTCTCGTCTGTATCTCTCAATTGCGGTTCTTCTCTGCTGCACGAGGGATCCGTTAACCATACTTCCGCACGATCACTTGGACGATCTAGAGTCCTTTTTCTATGTCTACAGCTACATCATCCACGTATACGACTCTAGTGGTGCATCCTATGCCATTCCAAACATGTTTATCAGGTGGGAACAATCTCCCGCCGCAGAAATTGTTGAGCTCAAGCACGCCTTCTTGCGACGGAAAAATCTCAACGGCAAGGGAGTCGAAGAACGCTGGCCGAAGCAATGCATCAAGGTCTTTCAAGGGTTTCGGAAGTTTCTCCTTCCGCACGCCGACAAGAAGACGAACATAATTTACCACGACTCGTATGAAAACAAGAAAGATTTCAAGTACTTGATGGATGACATTGTGAAGCATTACGAGACCGTTCTACATCTTTTCAACAATGCAATCGACAGCTTGGAAGAAGAAGACGCATCAGCCTCCGAGACAGTCCAGGACGGGAGCGCCAACGGATTCTCCACCTCTGCTCCAAACTATTCTTCTGGTCGAAATGGCTTGAAGAGGGAACTGGAAGACGAATACTATATGCATGAATTACCTCAGGCCAAGCGTGGTCCCGGATCTGAGGCAACTATCTCTAACCCTCAAGAGGGAAGATACGAAGTTCTTCCCTCACGAAAGCTTCAACTCTTAACACCTGAAAGAGGCACCCGGCCTATTCACGGTCCATCACCTCTCCGGTCCAAGCTCTGATGTTTCAACGTCCTGTCGTGTTCACTATCTATTGGTTCTGTAGGGTGATTGTAGTCCATTGTACTTGATGTATTTCGGCATGCAATGCCACCACTACTTTAACCGCGATCTCTGAAATTATACGTGAACACTACTTCACAATCTCCCGATGAAACGCCAGTACCACCCTCCAATTTGAAATTTGAGACTTTGGCGGAAGTGTACTAACTGCGCAAAGAGACTAGTAGACCGAGTCAGAAGACATCCTCATGTGCAATGAATCAGACCAAGTTGCGCTTCAAGGATCGCGGAAGTCATACGGCGCCCCAGGAGAGGTTTTCTTTACTTCCTTAGGTTTGGGGATGCTCTGGAGTGTCTAGTCGCGGTGAAAACGGCAGAGCGGGAAAAAACGACACGCAGTATCACGATGAACAACATCTTCACAAACGTGTTGTTCCTCTCCGGATTAAGGGCCGCCGCTATGCGAAGAAGAGCCCTTAATTGAGGCCAAGTGGTATGTCAGATGAAAGAAGCTCCCAAAAAGACTCTTCGATCATCGAGAGCTTATCATTCGTAGTCTCCCCGATGGTTCTCTGACTCCGTTAATGCTGAGACCGGGACCCTTTCAGCCGTATGACAATGCGTGGCCGATGGGGTCGTACACTTGTATCCGAAGAAATTTGCGATCGATTCTCCGGAGGGTACAAGCTGACGACCCTCGAGAACTATTAATATAATCGAGCCCTCGGTAAGCCTTAAAAATGGGAGAGCATTTTCCGGAAACATCTTGGCAACTTTTCGGGCCTTCGACCGCCAAAAAAAGCGCATGGAAATAATTAGAGGGTAGGTTTGAGTAATCTTCGGACATCTGAGGTTCAGAGAGGGGACAAGATGCCAAACCACGTTCCGACACCGAAGCCCGTCTTGTGTTCAGATCAGACACCGGAATAGCGACCGTGGCCGCTCGAGACCTGGCCGATGCAAGGCAGCAGCGACTTCCAAAGCGTCGTGAGGCGCTCGGTGAGACGGAAGTCACTGCAAAACCTTTTGATCCAAATAAGGAACACCCGACGGGTGGTTATGTGGAGACAAGATGCAAAATTAGCGCAGAAGGGAGTGGAAACTACCTTTCGGAAGAGCTCGGTTGGCAGTTCCTATTAACCATCATCGGAGGTGTAGTACGCGAATTCGGTTGTTTATACTTCGCTTAACTGCATCAAGTGCGCATGAGCAAGGCGTTTCTCGCATAAGCCAGAGCTCTACGTTACCGTAGACTCCAGATCCAGGCAGAGCTACATGTAACGTCCGCGTCAAAGCTTGAAGGTCTAACGATATACTGTTCCTGGCCATGAGCTGTGCATTATCCGCTCAGAGTAAAACTGTCCGAATACAACTCGAATTACACGAGGCTATGTACACTCACAATCTAGAACACAACAATTGTTTCTGTTTTCATGACCTTTCCCTTTCTCCCAACCACCTACGAGTACACCGTACGCACGTGTCCAATAACGTATTGCAATCCACTAATCCCACTTATCAACCTTCATCGAATCCTTCTCCATCAAATTCAAATGGAACTTGAACGCGTTCTGTATATATAAAAGGAAAAGTGAGTTAGTTATAGCCTCCTCGTTTCGCAATAAGAACGATCGAATGAACGATATCAACCCATCGCTCCTCGTCTTCTCGCCCACACATACACTCTCGAGCTCAGGAAGTACGACGGTGACGAGCCGATCGGAATCGGAGGCAGAAAATCAAAAATCAAGGGAAATACTCACCCTCAACATATGCGGCTCATGGCCCGCCCCCCTCTTCAAACACTCAAACAAACTCTTCTCATAATAATCCATCAACATATCCCTATAATCAGGGTGCGCACACTTCTTAATAATCGTAGGTGCCCTCTCTCTCGGTGAGAGCCCTCGCAGGTCGGCCAGTCCTTGTTCGGTGACGACCACATCCAGGTCGTGTTCTGGATGTGTTAGAGAGGGAAGGAAAGAGAACGTCGTCAGAGGACTAGGGGATAGTAAATAAGAGCCCGAAAGACGCACCCGTCTGATCAATATGCGAAGCGAATGGTACGATACAGCTGATACCCGTAGGATCGGACTTGGTAGGTCGCCTGTATTGAAAAATCCATTCAAGTCTCAGTATAAACCTTGCTGCGATAGCGAGCGGAGGAGATACGTACGCAGAAGGTGTATGCATAATCGACAACTTGGCATTTCTCAAAAAGTCGGCGGATCCTCCGAGACCGTTCAACATCCTGCACGATATCATTCGTCAATTCTGCGTCCCCCCACACCTCAAAGATAGAACAGGCGTACCGAGATCCAAGTGCGTTTGTCGAGTTCGCATGACCGTACTACCGAGCCTCACATAAGCCTCGGACGAGAGGTAGAGGATGGAGCTCAACGTACAATATCAACCTCCAAAGGCGTATTCATAGCAATAACTCCCAATCTCCGGATAACTTCAGGCGAGTTGGCAACTTGCTGAGAACGAAGGAGCAGTCGGTCCTTGTAATTAGCCCAGTCTACGAGAGACACGACGACCGTTAGCACGAGCAAAGAACGCAAGGCCTAACAAAGAAGACGTACTCTGATAGAAATGGTCGAACCTATCCACCACCGAAAAAATCAATCAGTAACGGACAGACAAGGGGGTGAAAAAGGAGGCGCACCCTTCAGGCGAAAACCTGATACTCGTAGCAGTAGCAAACGAAAGCTTCCCAGAATCAAAGAACCGAATGAACGTATCCTGCAAAACCTCCGTCCACACCTGAACCTGATCGAAAGGTCCATCTGCCAACCCTCCAATAATCGAATTCGCGACGTTTCCGATGCCAGATTGAAGGGGCAACAACGATTTGGGCAACCGACCAGCGTCTACTTCAGATGAAAGGAATTCGATGAGGTGGCGAGCGATAGCACGACTTTCGTCATTCTGGATCGATGTTAAGCAGGGCTGACAGGTATAGACAGATAAACTCACCTCGGGAGCGTTGGGTCCCGTGTTATCAGGCTTGTCCGATTCGATCACAGCGACAATACGGTCTGGGTCGACTGGGATGGCGGTAACACCGATACGGTCGTGAGGGTGAATGACGAGCTACGCGAACATAAGGAGAAGCTAGTTGCGAGCGAGCTGAAGGACATACGTATGGCAAACGGTTGGGAGGAACAAACGAGTAGTTGATATCGTGCAGGCCTTCAAGGTTGGGGATGCGGGTGTTGACCTCGACAATGATCTTTTCAGCGGATTGGATGAGTTCGGGAGTGGCACCGACCGAGGCACCTGAAAAGAATCAGAAAACGGAACAAGGAAACGCGAAAGGGCGACGCACCTGGAACGATATGACCCTCCTCCGTGATGGCGGTAGCCTCAACAATAGCCCAATCCAACGGTTTCTTGGGGTCTCCGTGTTTCTTGTTCAGCGAATAGTATCCGTACACGAGATCTTGAGGGAACACTGTTGTCGAGAAGAGGTCAGTACAGGTTTGGTGATGGGAATGGCAGGCGTGAGGGAATAACGACGGGGTGGTACTTACTCGACAGGTGCTTGTCTGCAAACTCGATTCTCCCAGCATTGATGCCCTTGGCAATTTCCTTTCCAACCTGGTGAGGGTATCTTCGGGCGATCCTGTGGAAAGTGTGGTCAGGGAATATCCAGTGGGCCAGACCAAACCAACATACATGTCGAGTCGCGCCCAACGATCCTCCACCTCTGGTCCGACGCTAGCACCGACGAAGAGGTTGAATTTCTTTTTCGTCTCTGGGTTAGCTTGAAGGTTGTTGGCTTCAACATGATCCGCGATTGCCTAAACGCGAGTCAGGGGGGTTGTATGGACGGGGAGATTGCACGCACTGTGGGGGTCATCTTGGGGTATCCAACACCAGTGAACCCGGACCAGCCAATCTAAATCGACGCGTTATTCACGGCTCTTATCAGGATCGGTTAGGAGAGTACGAACGTAGTCGCCATTCTGCCCAAAGGTGGTCAGCCCGTGCACGCTCGCTATCAGTGGGACAGTGCTCACCTTGAACTGAGGCGCCAGATCCTCTGCCGTAGTCAGCTTGTTGAGGAAAGCCGGTCGACGAACGCGCTCATGCAACGCCGCCGAGGGCCTGACAGTCTTGCCTGCGAGCGCAGACGCGTTCCTCAATCGCAACGTGGGCCTCATCGTCCGTCGTCAGCCAGAAGGGAATCGAAAGTGGGGATGCGAGTGGGGCAGAGAAGAAAAGCCGGGCCCCGCTTTAAAGTGGTGAAATCTCTGCCGAGGCATGTCGAAGCGCTTCAAACATGGGCCAGACGTCGTCCATGATGTAATGTTTCCCTGCCGACGATCCGTTTCCCAGACGTCTGATGCGCTGCCCGTCGGGGTGGCTGTGAGCGGCACCGTTCTCACAGTGCGAACGACCTTCTCCACTTACCACGACCACGATCGTCCTTCGGACGTTCTAACGATGGGAGCTCCATAGCCGTTTGTGGATCCCTTCTCTTGTTGCTCATGTGGCTCCTTTGCCTCGAGTTGGAAACGATGCTGGGTCGAATCCCGCATGGTACCACTGCTCACCTGGATCTTTCTTGACGAAATCTTAGCAAAAATACTCGATACGGATTTACTCGAGAATGGACCATGGTGCGAGCGCCACGGACACGTTTTCTCACAGAACCACACCATCCAATCCCCTGGTCGCCAATTACAGCCATTTCGCTCTCTTTCGGGGTGTTTTGACACCACGGGTTCCACTCCCCAAGAGCCCTGCCTCCTCCTCTTACCAAAGTCTCCTCTTCTCAACACCATATAGTAGGCTGAGGATGGTCTTCCGCCTCATAGTCCTCCAACACAAAGTTCAGAATCACCATAAGTGAACGGTCCGTGCTTCTTCTACCAGTTAATTCCATTTGGCTAACCAACTCCTTTGATTCTTCGACATCATTGGTTCAAATGCAAAGAGAAGCGTCCTCTTTCGCCCCGCATTTGATCCATCCATCGGGTCCAATGAATTGTGGTCTGGTGTTCTATCAGACTTGATCACAATGCAGGATATCTGCATGTATCCACATATACGTTACCGGGTTGGCGCATACATATAAGTATACGGGACCCGCTTCTTAGGAGCGGTCTTCTTCTTCCTCGTCCTCCTTGCATTTATTCCCGGCTCTCTCCCTCAAATTGGGATCCCATTTGTCCGAAGTTCTTACTTTCTGTCGGCCCCCCAGCTTTCGCTCTCTCTCTCTCTCTCTACGGTTGAGGGCACCTTACCACGATGCACGACCCAAAGAGTCCCGCCGACCTCGAAGGACAGCAAGCACACGACACGAAGGAGAAACCCGGAGCCGTTGTCTCTGACGAAAAAGTCGAGATCGGATCCTCAGGAGGTGGAAGCCCAACTCCAGTCTCCAAAGATGTGGATTTCGAGCAAGAGATAGATCCCGTCGCCGAAGCTCGCCTACTCCGAAAGTTGGACTGGATCTTGTTGCCCATGTTCACTGCAATCTGTGAGTGCTGCCTCTGTCCTCCGTACTGTGATCACTTCGTACATACTAACCCCCGACTGCAGATTGCTGTAACTTTATTGATCGCACGAATATAGGTATGTTAATCGTCTTCGTCCATCGGCCTAGTTCTGACGACGATGTTTGCTCCTAGGCAACGCCCGCGTCGCTGGCCTCGAAGCCGACCTGGGCATGGAAGGAGCTGACCTCAATGTCGCTTTAACGGTGTTTTATGTCTGCGTACGTCTCCACCACCACCACCTCCACATCCTCCTCTTTCCTTCTTCCCTCTTCCTCCCCTTTTCCTCTCCCTCTCCCTTATTTACTCATTCCCCACCCGCTCACTTGCCGTTTCACTTACTCATTCACATTCTTCTGCACCTGTTGTAACAGTACATTCTCTCGGACATCCCCTCAAACCTATTGCTCAAACGCTTCGGCTCCCCGTGGCTCGCCTTCCTCGTCGTAGGCTTCGGCTTGGTATCCGTATGCTCGGCGTTTCTGCACAATTTTAGTGGCTTGATTGCTACCCGTGTGTTTTTGGGGTTGACGGAGGGCGGAACGCTGGTGAGTTGTTGTCCGGTTGTCCTTGCTGTCTTTTTTTCGTCTCGCGATTTCTTGTCAGTCGTATCCGATTCCGGCGTTTTTTTTGGTTCTTCGCTTTTCGTTTTGTCTGTCTATCTATCATCCTGCAGCAAGCTCCCTAACATTCTTGTTTCTTGTTCTTGGTGGTGTGGTCCTACTGTAGTCGGCCTTGGTTTATATCATCTCAAGGGTACGTACGCATACGAGTTTGGTTTCCTTTCACTCAGTGGTATACATCGATCACTTAACTTTTTGACTGCAGTATTATCGACGACAAGAACTTATCACACGAGTAGGCATATTCTTCGGTTTAGGTCCGAGCATTTCGGGTGCATGTACGTCTGTCCAACTTGGCCTTCGAGCTCCTTGCTTCCAGATTATTGAAGTGACAACGCCGCTGACTCCTTCTCTCTCTTTTTCTCGCTCTCTCGATAATGGGTCCATAAACTATACGTATTCAGTCGGAGGCCTCTTGGCGTCCGGCCTACTCAGGCTCCCTGACATGGGCAGCGTCAAGACTTGGCGAAAGGTACGTCGTCTGCGTTTGGCTCCTCTCCTTCCTACTGACACAATAATAACACCAACAACCCACCCAGATCTTCTTAATCGAAGGCGTCATAACAACCCTCTTCGGCATCATCCTCTTCTTCATCCTCCCTGACGACCCTATCAAGTCGCGGTTGCTCTCGCCGGAGGAGAGGCGGATGGTGATCGCCAGGAAGAATAGGGACGATGCTCATTTGGCGAAGGATGGAGCTGGTGGGGAGCCGGAGAAGACGACGTGGAAGTTGGTTTGGAGGTCGTTTAGTTTCACCGTGCGTATTATTCTGTTACCTTTTTCTTCTCGTCACCTTTTTTTGGTCTCCTCCCGTCGCACCCCCCTGCTCGTGGATCTTTTTCGTTCGTCTCAGCTGGCCGTGTTGTGTTGTGCTTCCTTTTTTTCTTCTTTTTTTTTNCTATTTCTTTAAGAGCAATGAAACTAACGAGCCGGACAAACGTATATAGACTGTCGCATGCACACTTGGCTTTATCATGATCAACATGTCGTTCCAAGGCCTCAGCTTGTTCCTCCCATCCGTCATCAGATCTCGTGCGTTTTCTCTCCTCTCCTTCTCCTGTTTTTCTTTCTCTCTAACCGCTTATTTTATTTCATATCAATTTTAGTCGGGAGATACTGTAAGTCCCCAATCCCAAGTCTCCCCCCCTCTCCCCTGACTACAACTTCCAACACTCACTCTCGTTTTATAGCAACCGTAGAAATCCAACTCCGCACAGTCCCGCCCTACCTCGCGAGCGCCGTCTGGGCCGTCGCCAACGCCTTTCTAAGCTCCAGAATCCGGATGCGGTGGTTACCCCTCCTCTATAACACCCTCTTTGGGGTTGCGGGCTACGCTATCTCGGTCTCGACGCAAAATTCGCAGGCTAGGTGAGCGAGCGGGTCTCCCATTCATTGTCTCGTCGAAAATGGGATGTTGACATCGGTTTGTAGGTACGCAGCGTGCTTTTTGATTATTATCGCTGGTGGTATCGTTGGGCCTATGGTACGTCCATCTGTTCCCTCCTTCCTCCATCTTTCTCATTCTTATGTTTGGTGTATACAGCTCGTCATCTGGGGAACGGATAATGCCGCTCCAGATACAATGCGCGCCGTCGTATCAGGCGCTATACCCGGTATTGGTGCTATAGGCGCCGTCATGGCGTACGTACAGTCTCCCCTTCTTGCTTATTCACACACTTCACTCACGCCCACGCTCTCCCTCTCAACGATGCGATAACCTCAACAGCGTATGGACCTACCTCCCCTCCGACGCCCCCAACTACCGCAAAGGCAATCTCGGAAATTTGGGCACCATGTCCACATTGTGCGTCATCATATGCACGATGGCTGTCTACATCAAGTTGGAGAACGCGAAGAGGGAAAGGGGCGGGAGGGATTATAGGTTGGAGGGCAAGACGGAGGAGGAGCTGAGGAATCTGGGATACCGGCATCCGGAGTTCCGGTACCAAATCTGATTCGAGTTTAGCTCGGTGGTGTTGTTGAGCTGAGATGAGGATGAGTTGGGGCAGGGTGGAGCTTTCGGAATCGCTGCGCGCGGAGGGAATTGAGCAAATGAATGGATGAACACCCATGTTCAATCCATTCCATTCCGGACTGGAGCGAGCGGGTGGGTGCTCGCTCCCTCGGGAACAGTCGAATGAAATGAATAGCTTGGAGTGGAGATAGGTTATGTGTACAATATCATGTACGATAAGGCTTTTCGTTACCGTTAATGTGCGAACAAGTAAGCCTCGGGGAACACCAAGAATATCATGGCGAATCCAAGTGTTCGATGTATACGTACACCCTAGTTGTTATCTTTCGATGACGATGCTCGGGAGGGCATGAACCCGTTCTTATGTACTTCGCCCCCCGTGCTTGGCTCATTTGACATTACCTGAAGGAAAAGATAAGGCCGCACCCAATACAAATGCGGGTTGGCTCCGTAGTGCGTGGAAGATACATACTTGCTGTCTAGGAAGCGAGCACGTCGTTCTACGATATCTTGGCAGAACACCAGCGTGGAAAGGATCAGCAGGGGCTCGAGATAAAGAATATGAATATGAATTTAGATATCTGGGGTAATTTTAGTCTCCCGAAGTGCGGCTTTCATGTTGTTTTGTATTGTCATTGTACGTAGCAATCCTCATGGCACACGAGGACAGCCTATGAAAGACGGCAGACGAAGACGCCATAGCACACAAGCTGTGGTGATTATTACCCAACAGACGGACGACCTGAGAACGACTCATGCGCAGAGTTCATGTGTACAAGGATCAGCATCGTGTTGACTCGTGGGCCATAGCTAATCTGGCATTTAGCCTCATGCTCCTCGAGGTGATAGGCAACAAGGTTTACGCTACTTATAAATCCAAGTGGGCTGTACAGCAGGTGGCATCATCGCATGTGGGGGTCAGAGTTCGAGGAACGATACGAAACGGAAGGAGATCACACATGCCAAGCCTGAAGATAAGGACCTGAGCACGTCAGGCCGGGTGATATAAGCACAATTAGCTAGTCCGGATCATCCGGCCTCCGTGCCACAGGGCCGGTTGTGCGGGCGCCTGCGGACGCGCGCTAAATCCACTGCGCGATAGGTGCTAGAGGAAGAACGTTTCCGGCCACGTTCCGATTAACTTCGAGAACGTTCCGAGCTTATCGTGCCCGTTAGTCACTGTCTTCTTCGACCTTGTGTAGTGGCGTCAAAGCCGCGTTGATCTCGGGCCGACGTCATGAGCTTTGAACCTAAGAAGCGGCGTCGCAGATTGTATAATTCCGTTCGAGCGTACGGGGAAGACTGATAGAAATTTGTCTCCGTTACTCTCGCAGCCTTAAGACACACAAAGAGTAGAAGCTATTATACGGAGAGGATGCTAGATACTGATACGGTCTCCACTTAATGGGATTGTGTGAACCCACCGTAATTTAAGGCTGTCTAGCTTCCGAGATACCTCAAAGGCGACTCTAAAATTTATCAGAATTGTGACCCGTAATTCGATTGATGGAATGAAGATCAGAAGCATCGGTATGTCAGCATGCATGTAAGTAGCGATACGCATTCTTCGCATCAGCGGAGGGTACAACGGAGGCCATCGATGGCTAATGATCGGGGCGGAAAGTTTATTTGGAGTCGATAAATCACAAATTACAGGAATGCATGCGAAAACATGGATGAGACACAACGGAAATTATCGGCGGCGCTCTCCCTGGCATGTCAGAAACTTTGTCACTCTCTCGCCTACTCGAGGGAACAAATTTACCGATATAACAACTGGGCGGTCTCTAACAAGGCTGACACGGACCTCCCAGCGCGTGTTGAATGATCACGAACAAATTCGTTGCTGTCACTTGTATGAATGTGCTCATGTTAGATAACGGATAACAAACCTTACCAAACTCCAATACAATCGAATACAAACTTCATACAAGTGTGGAAGCCAGTTCACTTGCATGAAAAACATGCGCTCATTTCAAATTGCATCTGGACTCGAGTGTGAAGAAGAGCTCGACCCACAGGCACATCTTTTTCTTCCGGTAGCAAAGACGCTACGTCTTTCCGTGAAGGCTTCTCAACTGTTCCCGGGCAATGCCCCTGAAACCTTAAGTCAGATAAAGGAGAAGGTGGACCAGGAAGGTCCTATACTTAGGGCTAACTTTGAAGCGGCGGAGTTTACTCACTCGCTCTCAGCCGAGCAACTGTAAGTTATTCCTCATCGAGCAATGTATATAGAATGAGAGTGCGTCAGTGTGCGGTGTGCGGTCTCATCTCGGCATCCTTTGACAGTATTAATACGATGTCGTAGACCGGATATCTGATAAATAACTTATCCTGAGCTGCGAATTGGATCCACTCGGACATACCCCACCGCGAGATGTCAAAGAGGACATCTTGGCTACCGCTCTGCATGGCATAAATAGCCCGTTACGTTGGGGAGATAGCTAAGAAACGCGAACAGACGGCTTACAGATAGAAGCAGCGCCTTCTAGTTCGTTCAGGCTGGAGCCGAGGCCGCTGGGTTTCTAGAGGAACGGTTGAGGAAACCAACCCTGGGTGAATGCGGAGAAGCAGCATGAAAGAGGATATGTTCAATTCCACGGTGTACGGGAGCACCCAAAGACCATTCAAACTCCCTCGGGCGAGAACAAGGACGAGATGACGTTGATCGTCGTTTATGACATTGGGGAGTACCTGGTCCTCGTCACAACTTCTCTGACTCGGTGCTCTGTTTCCCCGTGGTGGAGCGCGATTACGACCACCGTCGAGATAGCGTGGAATATGGAAGAAGACGTCAGAAGCGGGAGAACGACATGGAAGCAAGCTGGTCACCCTGTGCGCTGACTTCCGATAAGACACAGTTCTGGAGAAGGGTATCGAACAAACTACACCGGGCCAATCACAGATGAGCGGAAGCATCGGCACCAGAGCGCCCGATCTGGAAGCCCGGTCGGCACTTCGGCTTTCTGTCGGTGCTTACCAAAAGGGGATGATTGCGGGGATGGTCCCAACCGGATCAACCATGGGTTTCCCCAGGTCAGTGAGCTGGCGGAAGAAAACATGGCCTCTGCGACCTCCATGTCCCCGTACGTCCCCATTTTGAAGGCCCATTTGGTCGCTGAAAGTGTCACAGATAAGTCGCAAGGACGTCACGAAGTAAAAGGGCCCGTCCAATGCATTTCGAACGTTGGCATGTCCTTATCAGCGAACCGCTGAATTGACCGCAGTTGCGTGCGAGCGCCTGATAAGGACCAAAACGCGTTTTATACTCCCACAACGATAAGGCTTTTCTTAGCCAGCATAATTAGACGTGGCCAGGTTTGTTTCCGCTTCTACAGCTTATGGTAACTGCGACCCAATCTTTCTCTTCCTCCTCCAGCAGGTAGCCAATGTCCAACCCAGACGGGAGAGTGTACGAGGACGAGATGCGGGAGGGTGGCGAGCTGACTCGAGTACGTCCTTGCTGTGGCTTCTCAATGGTAACTAACCTTCTCGCAGCATGAGGTCATGTACCTTCAGAACCTCTCTCGTGCGGACCTCATTGCCCTCATCGAGGACGAGAGAAGAAACCAACACCCCAGGTCAAGCTCGAGCAGCGTACGTGACGACGATAAGGACACCTTGATCGACTCGTTGAGATACCAACTGGAAGAATCCGAGCGCCGGAATCGAGAGCTCCAGGCCGTCATTCGTAAACTACAGACCGATCTCGACAGTCGACGACATGGCTCAAATTTCTCCCCTCGACTCAATCCTCTCGTACAGCGCCGAGGCCGGACGCCCGGAAGCTCCATGTCAAGTGGCTTCAGTAGTCTGAACCTTACCCCCATCGACACCCGGACATCAGTCGCCACTGCCAACTCTACCGACATGGAAATGGAGGCTATTGGCAAGCTCCACACCTTAAACAGCACGATCGTCGCCACAGCGAGCAGTCTCAGCAAGCGGATTCGATACAATGACCTTCTTTTGACCATCCCCGACCGGAAGACTATTGAAGGCGTCCAACACTCATTTATCCGGGCAACCTGGCTCGTCGGGGACCGAGTCGCCAACGCCCTCTACACACAGCCCTTACCTAAGAACGCCGCCGACCGCGACCCACCCATTCTCCTCACACAAATTGTCTTCGAGGCCGTCTTCGCTAAATGGGCGGCCATCATTCTTGGCTACACCGACGAAGTAATAGAAAATGCTGGTACGTTCCCTCCATCATTTTCGCTGTCTAGGCCTGTCATTAACGCTCACCGATAGGTGATGATGCCACGCCTTGGCAACAGGCCATGCGCGAACTCGAAAATACCCCCTCCAACAGCGACAAATGGTTTGCCAGCATTATGAGCTGTATTCACGACGTTATGATGATAGCTGGATGGTCATTTAAGAAAACAAGTACCTCGGATTCAAAAATACCCCTCTCCCCCGTCATATCCGCAATCCAAGGGACTCAAAAGGCTCTCGAAGACATCTCCTCCCTGGCGTACAACGTCTCCGTCTACGTTGTCAAGCCAGGCTCCATATTCAACCCCATGCCGGATATGATGACAGACGCTTTCGCCTCCGGGAAGCGATCTATTTTCGGGCTCAAGAAAAGACCCAGTACGAGTGATCGGGTTGTGGCAACAACTGGCCTCGGGCTGATCTCTGGCGTTGAACGACTGGCTCCCCGGGCTCCACCGTTGTCGCCGCCCCGTATCGTCCTCGAGCGCACGTTCCTCGACGCTTTCACCAGCAGTCCAGACTTGGAGGAACAACCGGTCCGCATCAGGGTTGGCGGTGGACGCTCAGCTGCCATCGCGCCCGTCAAGGTTCGTGTTGGTGGCTGAGTCCTTTTTTGGCTTGTTGCTAAGCCAATATCATTTCATCCATCCTATCTGTCTATCACACCCGTTTCTTTCGACATCCCATTCGTTTTGTGACCATACCCACATTCATATTCACACAACCCGCTTTTTTATGCGGAACGGACGGGACGACGGACTTTTGTTCCTATCGCGCCTGCTTTCGTCTTCTTTTCTCTGTCTTCCGTTGTATATCTATCTATTGCATTCTTTTTTCGTTCTTTTTGTGTTCGCTCGCTCACTCGCTTTCGTCTCAGGTACCGTTTGGTGTCACCCGGCATTCTCATATTATATTGTACGAGTAGTAAACTGGTTTAATCTTTCACACTGCTGACACTCCTTTTTGTTGCTGCGGCCTTTTTTGTATGTATGTCATATAATAGATAAGCACGTAGGAGGAACACAATCGCGAATTCTAATCATAATGATGAGGAGACTCGGAATTCCCCCTAGGAAATTCGAAAAGTTCATTATACTTCCAGCGCCTGTTTCTCTCCACCTCAAACGGTGGCTTGACCTAGAACGGACACTGCACAGAGACAGAGACCTTTCATAAGGAATATTCAATAGCGGAAAAGGCCCGTCGTCGTCTTATCTTGCTCCGTATCTACACCTTCTTTCACTTAGCTATCCAGCTCCGATGACCGATCCCCTTGGGAGGGCGCTGATCAGTGATCAAACGTGAGCCCCCACCTCAATCTCAAGAGACTGAATTGTCGCCGTTTGTAAAATCACCCCTGGCTCAACGCGGCTCAACACACCCTTATGTACATTGAATTGATAGAGGGCGCTGCGGGACCGAGAAGGTTCTTAACGTTCCCTCGCTCCCCTCTGTCCTCGTCCCATGTGATCCCTCTCCGGAGGTTTTATTGAGAACAGGCACAATTCTAACTTGATGTAGGTCCGTGCCAATCGTTCGGCCGCCAGTGGAGTATCGATACAGTCTGACGTCGACGTTGTCGTCAATGGAGAGGCCCAAGCATTTTGGCCGACAATGTCTGGAAAGACAGGTGCCTAGATAGGCAGATGGTGGCGCAGGACTCGGAAACGAGCACCTAAGTCGGCGTAGAGGTTTGAGAATGAGAAAATATGTTAAATTCGATATAATAGACACTAGTTTATAATACAAAACACTAGAAGCGCGGGTAAGGCGAGTGATGTTGGAAAGGAGGGAGCGTCGAGTTGAATTTGAACGGCGTCGTTGAAACAATTGAGTGGCCGACTAATAACAGAGGGGGGAACCATAAGCTTTCTGGACCTGTATCAGGTCGTCGGACCTTCTAATCTTCGCGATTAGCATTGAACCGTGGCTGCGGAAGAGTCAAAAAAATCTTACAGCCAGGGGTATAAGGAATGATCCAACGTTCTACCCGATGGGCACTTTCACCAGCATGGTGCTCCACCAGGTCGAGTGCAGGGGCTTGCCTGAACGGTTCGAAAAGTAAATCAACAAACACCAAGAGCCTCGAGAGTGTGTAAAGCTTACATCTGCAGAGGCATCTCGAGCGGCGACATCGGAGCTGGAGAGCTCAATGGGAGTGGCGGAAACTTGGAGCCCTGATGACCGACACAAATTTCTGTTGAGGGAGGACTGGCCTAAAAGAGTTACGGTGGCCTGGACTTACCACTACCGACGAGGGCGACAGTAAGGTAAGCAAAGAATTTGGTGAACTCCATCGATTTCGTCGGACGGTCGCAGGGAGGCGTTGGTCAGTTCTGTTGGTGTAAGGAGAGGAGACAGCAACGCGAGTCGGTGGTTCCGTTTGGGTCAATAAGAGATCCCAAAAAGCGAACGCCTTTATGTATTCAACGAGAGTTACCGAGTTCCCAGACCACTTACGTTCAATGTCAGGAATAAACGGTTTACACGGCGAAAAGGTGCCTGCGATTGAGTCCGGGTGGGAGTCTGAATTGCATCAATTCATATCCTGACGATCGCGAGAAGCACTAGACTTAGATGCTTCTGCTGAGGCGTCTGTTAGAAGATTGATAGGAAGGTACCGATGTAAGGCTGATAGTCATCCAGGAACGGTCGGAACAACCCTACATCCCTGACAGTGAGTCCGAGTATGAAGAGGCTGTCAGAGAGCAGATCCGAGGAAACTTTGTGCCGATGAATATGCCGACGAATACGAGCAGAGGGAGATGCTCGGTGAGCATGACACATGAAGGCGTGCACCTCGAGGGCTTTGATACGTAAAGGGAAACGAATCCTCCGAAAAGAGTGGATCTCCACATGGGCCTGGCTAAGCGTCGGCAGAATCAAAACCTACAAGATCGACAAATGGATGAAGACGGCCGTCGGACAAGTTAAATCGGTTGTCGTGAGTGGCCGTGGCCGAAGAAGAGAGCCAAGCAATCGCAAGTCGACAAAGTTGGGGAAGACATTTTGGGGGGGCTCGATTTGTGAACTTCCAATTCGCATACGTACCATCATCTTCATCGATAGATGCCCACCCTTCGTCAGCAATTGCAGCCAAAGGTAACACTGGGTTAGATATCAGTGTAGATTTATTATTGCTCTTGAAGCCGCGTATGACGGGAGTCGGATAACACTCCCCTGAGTAACTTCTCGGCACGTCGGTGTTTTGGATGTTCGCCACCAGGCACGGACAAGCACCCTTATAACCGCCGTCCCGCTAACTACAAAGTTTGGCCGGAGAAACGGCTACCAAACACGCAAAGAACGAACGTAAGCCAAGGCGTGTTAGCAGATTCGGATTCGTCCATGAAATGAGGACCGACGCACATATCCAGCGTGATTCATGAATGAATCTATGCCCGCCATACTCTTGAGCTTGTACCATCGTCATCGATGAGAGTCATCGTCCCAGAGGGGAGATGAGATCAAACTGAATAGATGGAGATCCGAAGTATCATTGTGCAGGTTTCCAAATAGAAACCAAAGTTTTCCTTGATCTTAAAGGCGTAACGTCAGGTGGATGTCGCATGTCAATCGAGGGGACTAACTGCTCACTGGTACCTTCACTGAGAAGGATCGATACCCTTGACAGGCAAGAGAGGAAAGATCAGTGGTCGATATGAAAGCCACGAGGATGGGTAGTCAAGTTCATCCGAACCCAGAATCTGCTCAGATATCCAGGAAATGTGGGAGAGGGTACGGAACTTGTGGAGAACTAAGAGGGGTAGAATAACACCAAAAAGCGTCCAGATAGGTCCTAGTCATAGCGTAATTCTAGCAGAGGTGCAAAATACAATTATCGATAAGCATATACAGTCGAAGTAGGATGCCAGGCTTGTGATACACGATGAACATCAGGCGAAAGTCGCATTGTCAAAAGGAGGGTCGGGTTTGGTGGTTACTTGAACGGGGTTTGACGGTGTGGGGTTGGGCTTGCGGTGATCACCAGCAAGGAGCATAACGAGAGCAGGGCTGGAAGCAACATAAGGTGTCGGTCCTGGAGCGCCGTCAGGGGGAAGTAAGGAGTAAGCTTACCTCGGCCTCTGCATCACGAGCAATAGCCCCAGAGTCGGGAACGGGACTGGCAACGACGGCGAGGCCTAAGTGACAGTGGACGTGGGTTAGCATGGGGGAGAGAATAGCGGTGAGAGAACGCACCATTTGCCAAAACGAGAACAGCAACGGCGGTGATGACCTTGAAGAATTGCATGGTGAAGGAGAGAATTCGACTGCCGCGAGTTGGTGTTTGAAGTTCCTGGACGATGAGACCAGTTGAATTGAACTCGACCTTTTATAATTTTGCCTTGGGAACAAACAATCCTGCATTCTTTGTTTGACGGGACGAATGATACATCGAGGTTTGTACGGCAAGGCGTGCCTTGGTCCGGACTTTCTGTCCCAATTTAGGCGCGATGGTGGACCGCGCAACTAATACCGATGCTGCCTTGAATCCTCCAGCAGCCCTGAGAACGAGAATATTCCATCACCAACTACTTGTGAGCCTTTTTAACCTTGAGACCTGAGTGCTAAATTCTTTGCAAGGTGCCCAGTTAATGCCCTCTAGGAGAATGCTTCGGCAGACATATTCTTGGCTCTTTCGTACAAAGTCCCCGAGTCTGATGGGACCCCTGACAAAATACTAATTTTGGACCGATGCGGGATTGATGAACTGCCAAGACTTCGTCGGCGGCCAGGATCAATTTGAAACCCAAATGAATTGGAAACGACGAGCGAAACCCTGTCGGACAGAACAATTGGACAGATGACAGGAGAGCAGCTTGGGAGGTTACCATTGCCATAAAACTCATAAAATGCTTAGCCCACTGGCCTTAAAGGCGTATTGTTGTCCTGTCGGGGCTCCACAAAGAGCAGGGCGGTGGTCCTTACCTCAAAGTACGGTTTAAGGGTTTTTCTGAGCTTCAACATATACACTCAGGGTCTCAGGGCTAACGTGGACCAGTGGTCACAGGGCCGGTCGAGAACTTAACCGCAGTTTCCGACGGTGGCTTTGGGTTTATCCTCGATAGGTTGGCTCGAGATCTAAACGTAACCCCTCCGTAGTGGAAACTTTTCGACAGGGGTAGCGCGGCTGGTAACGGTACGCGTATTCATTGTCTGCATTCGAGTGAAAGGTCTGCCGCACGAGCGGCCGACTCCTCAATGATAGAATTAGCCTCGCTCAGAACCGTAGTATCGGTTCAATTGTGTCTCAGGCGACGAGGACTGCTTCCAGTTGCCAATCTTGGTAGGCTTTGGCCATTCACGTCAACGCCGAGGTGCTGAGGGGAGGACGAGCTCGAAGGGAGCACTCCGTTCCCTGGTGCAGCATTTGGAGGGAATGGCTAAAATACAAAGTGGACGTGGGATAGGGACATTTCTTCCTTGGCTTTATTACCTTCCATGGCGCTTTGGAATACGTTACACTGACCAGCGGGTGTAAAAAAGAGTTTACAATGAGGCATTGCTGAAGCCGATCAACTTCGCCCCCAATTTCACGGCACATAACTCATCTCCGTCGGGCCTCCCACAACAATCCACCAGATATACTTAATATGAGGGAACGACTGGCGCTGCATGATCAACAGCTGTGATAGGTCCCGGGTAAGCCGTCCCTCAGCAACCATGAGCATCCTGTACAGATGATGCCACATCAAGTCGCCGAAGTACCTAAGCTGCTCAGAGATACAACATCATTTGTCAAGGGAATGCTAGCCCTTTTTATCGTCCTTTAGTCTTCGATGTACTGTCTTCACCGTCTTTACCGCAAGGACGCGATAACTTCGCACTAGGACAGGTCGAGCGGAAGAAACAGAAATATATTCCTGTAACTGTCCGCTAATCAGACTTATCAATCATCCTCGAAGAGAAACTTTATTTGGCAGTGGCATATATATATGATGACATAAAGTTGAGATAGACTAGGAAATATGTATATAGAGCGTGACTGCTTTCGAATGCTCACAGGCACTGGGAATAGAACTGGTTAAGTGCCTGACAGGTGGATCCGGATTGGCAACAAGTCGCACCACTCCAGCCCTGACCCCCGCACTGACCATAGCGGGCAGCACAGTTTCCGCTGGGAGTCGGAGCAGGGGTGTTGGAGGTCGTAGTCGCAGGTGGGCTGGTTGTGATTGTGGTCGTGGTCGGTGGGTTGCTGACGCCCTCATTGATGGCGCGGGTCCAGAAGTCCCAGGTCTGGGTGGCCATCCAGTTTTGACCGCTAGGCGACCCGATGTGGTCTCCTCCGTGAGCGATCCACCAAACGGGATAACCAGCATTGCACGAGTACTCAGTCTTCATGTAGTTGCTGTCGGCGCCACGAGGGGGCTCTGGGGCGTTCTTGGACTGGCAGCCATTGACGCGAAGGTAGCGATCACGCAGTCCACGGCCCTGGCTGACGTTGAGAACGGAGTCTTGCACGCCGTGGATACCAAGGTAGGGAATCTTGGTCTCGCCACCACTGCAACCACTGAGCTGTGCACCTGCAATAACAGACACGGCGCGGAAGACGTCTGCACAGAGCACAAAACGTTAGAAGGAAGCTCAGAGATGGGATCATGGTACTCACTAGCGTGAGAGCAAGCAAGCGAGTACGACATTCCACCACCATAACTGAAACCAGTTGCGAAGATTTGTTTCTCATCGACGCACAGGTTGTTCTGCAACTCAGTCAGGATCTGATCGACGAAAGTCGTGTCGCGGTTGTTGGTGTTAGCCCACCCATTGTCGATGCCGTTGGGGGCAACGAAGATCGCAGACTCTCTGGCGAGGTCACGAAGACCGTAGTAGCCTGGAGCGACGTTGTTCATGTTACCACCCAGCCAGTGGAAGCCGAAGATGAGCTTATACTCCTTGTTAGGCTCGTAATTGGCGGGAACCTGCAGGATGTACTGTCGGTTGCCGATGGATTTAGTCCCGCTCGAAGGTGGAGTCCTGCCGCAGCCCGCGGTACCGGCAATAGCACCTTGAAAGGCAGCAGCAAGAAAGATGAAGAGGACGGTGACAGAGTGCATGGTAGACATGCTAGGTGAGGGAATAGTGAACCAATATGCCGGCAGAAAGTGCAAAAGAGAGTTGACCCATCGACAACTTATACCGACAGACGAACTAGACAGTGATGTCGAGGAGCGTTAAACCATGATTCATCCGAATTTGCGCCCATCCGCACCATGGTGTTGACCACGGGATGGTGCCCAAGTTATTTATTCCACTTGTGCTCTGTGCGGTTGCAGATATATGGAGGCCAGAAGATCGACCTCGGATGATTGGGCGCGACGCTCGCGCGCGGACAATTTGCCTAACTGGGCAGAAACAGCGCGATACACGCTCTCATCAGCAAGCAAAAAGGCACATATGACTTCCCAGACATGTTAAAGCTGAATGCCTCGTTAAAAGGAAGCGCATAATCCTCTTTTCCAGAGTGTAACCGGACCTAACATTCGATGGCAAAAGAAAGCCTATCACCGCATGTCAATGAAAAACTTCTTTCTCCATAACCACTTGGATCTTTGCGACCCACCACTCTTATGGCCCGTGAGGTTTATCCTGAAGGGTCCCTAGTAATTTCAGAGGCAAAAGGCTCGTACCACGAGTCCTTGCATGCCTTTATCTCAGGCATCCAGCCAGAAATAATCACTCTGTAGTTGGTGGTTTATCGAAAAAGGACGTCGACGGCGGGAGTATTATAGACGGCTTCAAACCTCGGCAAGTGCCGGAGTCCTTCTTCACCTCCTCATCGCCTCTTCGCCACTTTGGCAGAACGCCGTTGCAGTGAACGGCAGTACGAGCCTTTACGACTACGAGTACTCGAGGGCGTAAAGCTCGACGTTGGCGCCACGAATGCCGTATCTCTTCATCTCTGTGCATGAGCCACCATCATTTTGCGCTATCATCGTATCTGGCGCATATTCAATATCTCAAGGGACTTAGCTGTAGTTTAATGAGTGAAGAAGATGGTAGATAGGACAGATGGGAAGGATAAAGATAACTTTAGCTCGTTCTCGCTGGTTAGGTTTTGAAAGGAGAAAACACATGACGAATTGTTCGCCAGATAGGGCCCGCACAGTATCTGTCTTCCCTATGGACATTCGACATTTCGCCGGAGATCAACTTTAGAGGTGATCGCGCTGGTGATGAGTCTCTACACAGGGAGCTAGGAGACGACGCGTGCGCAAAACGATTCATTCGGGAATACCACACACACACACACACACTTACCATTCGTGGCAGGACCATCTTCCCAACGACGCTGAAAATGCTAATGCTGAAGCCCTATTCAGAATCTCTCACGATATTTCGAAGCGGTTCTCGCAGTCGTAATCAGTTTCGAAGAGTTGTACGCTCTTCTCGATTCCCCAGCTGACAGACCTGAAACAGCATTCATGGCTGTTTGTACAACGCTTATGCGCCAGAGTCTCCTCCGCGCGAGCCGCACCCATTTCTCCGAGGTCGATCTTGCGACATCTGGTCGTATACCTGACGTGGTTGGCGTCCTCGGAAGATTCAAGACGGGCGCGGCGGGCGCGGGGGTCACCTTGATCATTTTCGTACGGAGCAGCAAGAAGCTCTCGGAGAGAATCCGGAGCCCTTGCACTACTTAATGACTTTCAGCCGTCGTCTTACTGCCTCAGTACTTCCGCGATGATTTTCACTCTTGTCCTAGTTTCTGCTCTCATAATTAACTCAGCTAGAGCCGTTCCTCCTTACGGTCAATGTAAGTTGACTTTTGGCTCGAATTCTCGCCAGCCAGTCTGATTCCGATCTATGTAGGTGGCGGTCAGGGCTACGCTGGATCGACCCAGTGTGACCCCGGGTACGTCTGCACCAAACTCAATGATTGTACGTTGGAATATTGCGCTAGAAAGGCCTCCCTTGACAAAGAATCGTTGCAGGGTATTCACAGTGCCTGCCTGGGAGCAATACTCCTACAGCTGCGCCAACCACCAGCACTCCGACGGCTACACCAACATCCACTCCAACGACGTCGACTAGCACATCGACCGGGACAGCAGGGCCTCCTGCTGCTAGCATTCCAGCTGGAGCTCTGACTCGGTTGAGCAACTTTGGAACGAACCCTTCAAACGTTGCCATCTTTGTGTACAAGCCTTCGAGCGTGAAGGTGAACCCCGGCTTGCTCCTTGCTTTGCACCCATGTGGCGGCACTGCTCAGGTACAGGAACATAATCTTCATCATCCATTCGCATGTTCTAACTCTATTCCGACTACATCTAGCAATACTTCAGCGGGTCCGGGTTCCGTCAGCTCTCTGACCAAAGAGGCTTCATTGTCATCTATGGTTCTGCTGCAAATGATCAGAACTGCTGGGACGTCACCGGCGCGAATTCGCTCACGCACGACGGTGGGGGCGACTCGAGAGGTCTAGCCTCTGCCGTGCGCTACGCCTTGTCCAACTGGGGTATCAACCCTGATAAAGTCTTCGTCACTGGTACATCCTCAGGCGCGATGATGACGAACGTTATGGCGGGCGTATACCCCGAGCTCTTTAGAGGAGGTGCTGTGTTCGCCGGTGTTGCGATGGGTTGCCTGTCCCGAGGAAACGCCCCCGTCTTCCCTGCAGACCCGTGCGCGGCTGGACAGGTCAGCCGTACTGCACAACAGTGGGGAGACCGCATTCGCCAGGCTTATCCAGGATATACTGGTCCGTATCCTAAGATGCAGCTGTGGCACGGAACATCGGACCCTGTCCTCAACTTCACCAACCTAAACGAAGAGGTCAAGCAGTGGACTAATATCCACGGGTATTCCCAAACTGCGGCGACGACAAGCAACGGCGTTCCTCGTCAGAATTGGTCCAAGTCGGTGTATGGGTCGGGGCTCGTGGAGGGCTATACGGGTCAGGGATCTGGTCACGGTTTGCCGGAGTCTGGTACTGAGGCGTCGGCGATTGATTGGTTCGGATTGTGACGGATTGAGCTTTTGTGTTTAAGTATTATGCATCCGGATGTTCAATTATAATGACTTCGACCAAACTTCGACTCTGGAAGTCTTTTCGTTGATAATCAGGTGAAGGGTGAGTCTCGCTCCCCTCTCCTCACAGCGCATAGTTTCGACCATTTCTTTGCAAGTACGTCCGCCCTACTAGATGCTTCGTGCTCCACTTGTGCTGACTGCTGCTATCTCTCTCGAAGACTGCGCGAAAGACGAGGACCGACATCGTATTTAGCCTTAGCAAGTCGCCGACTCTCTAGAGATCATCAGGAGACTGGGAGCGATTGCTATGAGCACACCTCTGGAAGTTCATATCATTCGTTAGCCTCGTCTTCTCTCTCTCTCGCCTCAAGCTACCATGACGCTCGATAACACGGCGATGCCAAAATAACCAAGACACTTGAGTCTCGGTAGGTCTTTTCTATCTCTGTGATGTGAGGTGACGTGGGATTGATGAATGGTATAAGATATTGAACGGTCTCGGAGGATCTCCTGATTTTTTGGAAAACGCCAAGTTCTCAATTACGCATACACCTTATGCATACCTAATGGTCCTTTCTGCGGAATTTTCATGACTGGAGAAGCTACTGGTATTGTATACAGAAGACCAAGCAAGCCTGATCCTTCGGGTATCAGTTGAATCGTACAATTCGGTTCGCATATCAGCCAGACGGGTACCTCTATCCTTTAACGTTCTCTTCTCCTTCCCTCTCCCTCGCTCCCATACCTCATCGCCATACCCACATCCCCGCACACAAAAAAAAGAGCATGATCACCTCCTCTTCCTCTTGCATAGATAGCCAACCTGCGTAGGCTCTCACCGAAGGTGCCCACGATGATCGAGATGTGTGCGCACCCTGGTTAGAGGGATACATTGATGAACGATTATGAGAGGAGTTTGTTTGAGTGTTTGAAGAGGGATGCCGCGTTTGTCGAGAGAGAGTTTTCTCTCTCACTCGTACATGTTCTTTGTTCCTCGGTCGAGATTGTCTCCGAAGTGGAGAACCCAAGTTCTCTTTTCAAAGACGGAAAGATAACGACCATATATAGATTGCGTCCGCTTCCCATTTGAAGCTTCGGTGAAGCTTGATAAGCGGGATTCAAATCTTCTCAAGGTGCATGTGAGGAGTTCGTAGAGGAAGAGAGAAAGAATAGATATGTGCCGTATCGACTCGGACACATACTTAATCTGATTGTTAGTGTACATAGAGGAGGAGGAACAATGGTATATCGCTAGAACTTTGACGTCAATGTGCAACTATGAGGGACCTGGAGCCCGCATCTGGTTCTAACTACTATTGCTCACGAACATGCAAGCCTCGAGTCGCACCTTACACCAGCCCAAAGAAGTCCAGCGCAACTGCCTCCTGCCCAGAACCGGACTCTGGCAAACCGTGGCCCGCGCCCTGGCCCGAGAATCCCTGGACCTGTCCAGTGCCGTATACTGACTTGGTCCAGTTATTCCTGGGCGTATTCTGCTGGACGCTGGTGGCGGTCTGCGAAATCCCATGAACATTCGTCCACTGCTTTATCTCCTCTGCCAAGTTGTTGTAGTTCAGCGCCGTATCTGCGGTACCGTGCCAAAACTGCAGCCTTGGATAGGGACCGGTATATCCTGGGTAAGCCTCCCTAGCCCTATCACCCCACACCTGGGCGGTCAAGTTCTTCCTACCAGCTTGGCAGTCGTCCATGGGGAACTGCGGCATGTTGGCGGTAAGACAGCCAAGTGCGCTTCCAGCGAATGCAGCTCCACCCTTGAAAATGTCAGGATAGGCACCTGAGAGGACGTTGACCATCATCGCTCCGGAAGAGGTACCGACAACGAAAACTTTCTCGGGATCGACGTTCCAGTTGCTGATAGCGTATCGGACAGCGTTGGCGATGGCAAGGGAGTCGCTACCACCGTTGTGGGTGAGAGAGGCACGGGAGGTGATGTCCCAGCAGTTCATGTCGTTGGGAGCCTGCCCGTAAAGAACCACGAAGCCTCGTTGATCGGCCAGAGCGCGGAACTGTGTGCCGGAGAAGTAGGCCTATGTATGATAATTTGTCAACGTCTGTTTGCTGAAGAGGGGCGTAGCATGTCATGGTATACCTGGGCAGTGCCACCACAGTAGTGGAGAGCGACGAGCAGAGCAGGGTTGGGACCTTTGACGTTGGTAGGTCTGTATACATTCATGGCGATGTTGGTAGGGTTGGTTCCGAAGTTCCTGAGCGGCGTCAAAGTCCCAGCTGGGATGCTCATAAGTGGATTAGAGGACGGAACAGGTCCACTAGTGGAAGTCGTGGTGGCTGTAGAAGTGGAAACAGTTGTGGTTGGGATACTCGGCGTGGTTGGCGTGGGAGCAGCCGTGGTAGATGGCCCACCAGGCTGGCATTGTGAATACCCTGGGCATACGTGCGATGCTGTCAGTATCCTTGGATCATGGCGGCTGATACGCCCTCTTACAGTCATTCAGCTTCACACAAGTGTAACCAGGATCGCATTGAGTTGAGCCGGTGTATCCAGTTCCGCCGCCTATACAGGTTGGGTGAGTGACCAGTGCCCGACAGCTTAAGCAAGGGTGTCACTTACATTGACCGTACGGCGGCACGGCTAAAGCGGGAATGACGAGTGACAGTGTAGCAAGGGATATGAGAGTGGAGAAAACCATTCTGCTCGTGCCAATGAGCAAACCTCGAGACTTTAACCTCCTTATATACTAATCTGTTAACCGAGCTCCTCCCGAAGATGATTTTCATTCTCTTCTAGGCTAATTTTGCAGTATGTTTCCATACAGACCTCCTTCCGATGCTCGCAAGTTGAATCAAAGCGTTTGAAATTTCTCCGTTCCACGAAACGGCTCACAGCGCTTTGTGAGCCGAGACCGCAAGCGCTAATGATTGAAATGCAGTGCCGGATAGCTCGACCGCATTGGCTATAGTAGAGGTCACAGTCGTCATTCCGTTATAAAAAGCAGTGAAACAGGGCCTGAGCTTAACAGCTTCGGTGCCGCAGCATTTTTGTCCGGAATTTTTCTCTCAGATGTCAATATCGGAACAGATAAATCCTAGAAGCGCTCCCCAAAAACGGCGATTTTGTCCCTTGAGCTTCTGGCCCTCATGTACAGAAATGACCCATGCAATCCTAGTCTTTTGACCCAATTCTGTCCGGCTTTCCTTCTGGTCACAAAGCCGAATTAAAAAAAAAANTGTGCAGAAAGTGCCTCAGGCCTCTCCCAGGTCTCCGTACCAAAGTCAGTCTGGAAGACTTCAAGGATTGAAATCATATCCCGGAAAATCAAACTTTCCTCGGATACAGATGTACGTACCCATCGGCCCCGGGTCGTCATATGGCTGAAGGGATACCAGTCTCAAGACCGACAAGCTAGGCGAAACATCGATGGAGCCACGAAGAATAAGCTTCAATGCTTCTTCGTTTGATTCGCTACTGCCTCCTTCAAAGGGCTCGTCTTCGCACGACTGAGTAATTCGGTGAAGAAGCACGGCGGAGTCTTGCGGACCGCCAGTGAGTGTTCTTCTTGACCAGAAGTGCCTTGAATGAATTGTCGCGGAGGCCGTACGGACCGCCGGCAAGAGTTCTGCCGTGGTTCGTGTTAGGCTCATGACTTGTTCAGTGGCGCGGGTTTTGGTATGCTGTTACGTATCTAGGAGAGGCGAGAAAAGAACGAAGAAAAAAAATACATCATTTCGCTATGGGTAACACCTTCACACATGTGCTGTTCGAACACCAATTGACTATTCACTCTTCACGAGTCAAAGCCAGTTTACTGCTATGAGAATGCCGTATGACTGCGCCCGGCCCCTTTGCGCAATTCTCGAACATATGCGGAGCTCTCCAACTCCAATTTAGACAATGATTGAGGCATTTCATTAGAAAACTGTGAAGTAGGGCTCAATGATAATCTCGAGGATCACGGTGAAAGCAGCGGTAGCATTGATTGATGATCTACATCGAGGAAAATGAGCTGCAACTCCCCAATAGAGCCAATGAATGATAAATATTACAGGGCTTTGAAACATTATGGCTTTGAAAGCCTCAGGGATTGAGGGACACGAGGAAACTGGGCTTCTCTGTGACATCTGACAGGTGTATTAGGGCTTATTGCAGGAGAGGCGTGGATATAGCTCTCTGGAACGTCGGGGATAGCAGTGTCAGAGCCAGGAGCGCGCTTGGCCTACGGGAATCAATGAAGAAAGTCTTTGTCGTTCAATTCTCTTCCCAATTCTCAAAAGATCTCCTTAGGAATGAGAGCAAGAAGCAGGGATGGTGAATCTATTGGTACTCACGATCTGGGCTGTTCCGCTGGATTGTTCATATTCTTCGTCTTCCAAGCTCCCAATTGTATCATTGGAGAAGTGGCGGGCTGTGTCGTCATATTCGACAATGCCTCCTCCATATATTTCACATCATTACCTCTGTGCGTCGGACGAGTTTGTCTCCATTTTCTCCAGCGCGTATGGAACGATGAATTCTCGGAAACCACGACGGACATCGATGTACAAAGCAATAAAGTTTGTATTGCTTTGGCCAGCGTTTCATAATCTGTGTGGCAGCAGTGTTCATGTCTAGGAAAGCATTGGATCTAGCGGGATCGTGAATCCGTTGTATCAGACAATCAGGGCGAATATGAACCGCTGTTGATGTCGTATGCGTTCACAATGCAGGTGTAGATGTAGAAAAACGAGTCACGATCGTCCAGATGGTCGTGGATGCTATAGGCTTATGAATTTTAAGGCACCAAGGAATTCTAAAACGAACAGACTCAGGTTCCTCTGTTTCGCGCTCGGTTTACTCCACTCATTTCAACCGCCATGTAGAGGTCTGATCAAAAATCCACAACGACCTGGGTTAGATCCCGGCTTCCTTCCAGCCGTAATGGTGTCGATTGTGATGTACATGTCCTGATGGAGCGTCTTCTGCATGGATAAGCTCAGATGCCCTACGGAACACGTCAGGAATACCTTGGGCAGGCAACAACCAACCTCGATCGGCGACTCCCAAACCGCGAACTCCGGCGCCAAGGGCCGGTGCGGAGAATGGGCCTCGCCGGGCCCTGGAGCTATAGCCTTGAGGAGCAAACAAGAAACAATCACGTCACAACAACGCGACTGCGATCATCCACCACGACGCGTTCTCTTCTTCATCAATACCAATACCAATGGGAGCTCTTCTCAGTCTTCGCTGTCTTCGTCATACGTCAGCAATATACTCTTCACCTTTGGAACAGATACCCATAGGGGTAATTGCGGCTCATTGGGAAGACATGTTGAAGCAGACGCGGCCACGGTTGGCGGATAGGAGCAACGATATGCTGGGCCTCAAGTCGTTGAAGGCCTTATAGTGAAATGCGGCATTCATTTGGGCTTCGTATGCTGCCGAACGGTTCATTATAATAGGTTGACTGGAAGGTGAATAAATTACTTTCTAGGCACGCTGACCATCAACTGACCGGGCATGCTAGACGGTCCTAAATTGAATATGGGAGAACCTTTTAACATATCGTCACGTCGACTGGAAGCATGAGAACATAGATATATAAAGAACTCGAGAATATTTCTCTGGCTCTGTGCTGTTCCGCTCATCATGCTGTCGTTGAAAGTCTTTCGCCTTGTGGCTGCGGCCCTGGCTTTTCAACCCTCGTTGGCTCTTATCCGTTTTCCGTGCTCTCAACTCGTTACCGAACGCTTTGACCCGTAAGTTTGAGTTTTTGCTCGAACTTATCGCACCCGCAAACTAACGCCGCCTTGGCACAGTTTGGTTACGCCTGGTGTCGTTTCCCCCCATCTTCACCAGATTGTTGGCGGGGTACGTTGTGGCGTTTCCCGTAAAATGCACATTGACCAATTACCGACCATCTCCTCTTAGAATGCGTAAGTCGCACAAGCCCAAGCTCTTCACTCTGTGGAGCTCATCCAAATCGCTTTTTCGCCGTGCAGCTTCAACCTCTCTATGCACCCTGACAATGACCTTCCCGCTCTTTCGACATGTACCACTTGTCGATTTGTAGAGGACAAATCCACTACTGGACCGCTGTCATGTACTTCAAACATCCGAATGGAAGCTTCATTCGGGTAGGCCATTAGCTCATTTCCACGATCACATTTGAAGTGGATGTATCTCCTTCGCAGGTTCCTCAGGTTGCCAATCATAACACCGGACCTGGGTATCAGAACAGCGGAATGACGGTCTATTACTTCCAACCACGAGCTCCAACGAAGAACCTGAATATCGTCGCTTTCAGAAAGGTCAGAAACATCGCCCTCCTTCCTTGTGCTTGCCTCACATGAATATTAGGGCTTCCGTATGATTGTTGGGCATCCTAATCGCAGAACCAACGACATCGACCCAGATCTTACAGAAGAGAAGGCTACGTCGTTCAGATGCTTCACTTCCACCTCCGACCTGGGGTCTGGAACGCCCAGCGCTGGCCCTGAGGACTCCTTCGACCTCCCCAAGAAACCTTGTGACGGGGGCATCAGATCCAATATATTCTTTCCTCAGTATGCACATTTATATGCCTCTTGTGATCGTGTGTCCAAGCTCTGATATGCCTTTACTTCAGGTGCTGGGATGGTGTCAATCTAGATAGCGAAGATCACTCAGTCAGCCCTTAGTCCATCCTTGTGCTTCGGAGCTGATGCTTTAATTAGACCCATGTAGCACACCCCCGTGGCGAAAAGTCGCCTGAAGGTCTCCAATTCTTCGGAACAGATTGTCCAGATACGCACCCAGTGCGGCTTCCCTTGCTTTTCTTGGAAATCGTTTGGGACACCCGACCATTCAATGACCCGGCTCTCTGGCCACAAGATGGAAGCCAACCATTCTTATTTAGCATGGGCGATCCGTAAGTCTCGCCCAGCTTGGACATTGCGGACTCGAGATTAACTGCATCATAGAACCGGATTCGGGCAGCACGCTGACTACGTCTTTGGCTGGGAGGGTGATTCTCTCCAGCGAGCTATGGAAGTTTGCACTGGAGGCGACGGCATCCCCACTAACTGCCCTGCCCTCACTGTCCAAGATATGGATAGTATGAACAGGTGTCGCCTCCCAGCTGTCGTTCCCGAAGTGGTCGAAGAAACTTGTCAGTGACATTTCGTTCGACCCTTACTCCAAGCTAATCAACGAAACTCTAGATATCGAGAAGCTTCCAGGGTGCAATCCAGTCCAAGATGGTCCTGCATCAGCGACTCTGGTTCCAGATTGCGATGCTCCGGCGACAACTACACCAGCACCTGCCACGAGCGTTCCTCCTGCCGTTGTCACACCGGCGTGGACTGTGTGTCACTCAGGCCCAAGCAGCGAGTATTTGGTCCCGCACTGCGACTCAATTCCAGTCACGACCTCCGTTCAAGCCCCAGTTGTGACGCCAGTGTGAACTTGGTGAGAATTCGAAATTGAATGGATCGTTTCATTGGTCAGATCTTATCGTATCTAATGTGTGCTTCATCCAATCATACTGCTTTGGAGGTTTCCCTCTTCTCCCAGATATCAGCGAGGATAGAGCCCCTGAGTGACTGTACCTGCGGCCCGGCCGGAGTCGCCGGAGGCGGACACGGTCCCTTTGCTTGTTTTAGCGCTCGTCACCACTCTCCACAACAAATGATGTCAACAGATGTCGTTATGAGCTCCATTGCAATCAGCCTGTCCAGTTCGTTTCTTCCCTCCATGACTTACCAGCAGAAACCAGAGGAGCTTCGGATAGACCTGTCGAGGCAGAGGCTACTCATGTACGTTCATAATCACTCTATTTTCACTATTGACATTCCTCACTCCCGGCATCATAATGAATAGCGGCCCAGATGACCCGCTTCCACGGTGCGCGCATACAGTCTGCGCTCCTTATCTCCCCATTCAACTCTCGGTTTAGCTTTCACCCGAGGCCAAAGGCCGTGATGGTGATTCCCATTTACCATGACGAAGATGTGGTTCGAGATCCAACGCTGAAAGCCGGTGACCTTCGGAGTCCTAGCAAATCACGAGGTACGTCATTTTGTGGCTATCCTTGTCCTTCGCTCAACGCAGTTATCCAGATTTCTTGAAGTCCATCACCAATTCTCTCGGCCACCGCCCAGGAAACAGGCTCAGGCGCCGATACTCTTCATATTCTCCTCCACGAAGGGAGCGCGAGTACTCGAGGTCACGTTCTCGAGCCCGATACCCAGAATATCAACGATATCCATCTACCAGTAGCGGAGCGGCTGTCTATGAACCTACTCGTGGACGCTCGCACTCGAGACATAGATTATCTCATTCCTACTATCCAACTCAAGGGTATGAAGATAGAGCAAGGCCACCGAACGACCCTTTAGCAATCAACCCTCCGAACTACCAGGTTCAGGCTACCCATCCGACGCACGCCGGGCACACGCCGTATGCCTCACCCTTGGAAATATATGGAGGAAATGGGAGTGTAGGAGGCGTGGATAGTCGAGCTCGCCCACCGAACGATCCTTTAACGCAGAATCCTCCGAATTACCAGATCCAAGCGACTCAGAGTCATGGAGGAGGAGTAGGCCATGCACCGGGGCTCTATCCTCCACCAGCGCATGGCACGCTTTATCCGCCAACTGCCGTACATCACTCGACCAGTGGTGGTCCTGTGGTTCCACCATTCGCTGCTGGCGCTGTTGGACCGATAATCCCTAACATCATTCAGCATAGTACCTCGGGAACTCAGCATGACGCCTTACAGCAAGCTATACAGGAATATTTGAAGATTCTGCCCACGAATCCTCGATGGTGCGCGTCGAGGTGTAATGGGAGGAAGAAAGCTGTTTGTGTGAGTCTTCTTATGAATTCATAGCCCTTAGTATATATTATGACTCGCAATGCTACCGCTCTATACCAGATCGGTATCAACTACGTCGGACAGAGGAATCCTCTCAAGGGATGTGCAAACGATGCCAGGGGTGTGCGAGACTTTCTGATTCGTGAGTTCTCAACCGAGCTCCATAGCTTCCACTCACATCTTTTCGGTTTACAGAGAGATATGGATTCCATCCACAAAACGTTCTTCTCCTGACTGATGACGACCGTCGAAACACATTACCTACGCGTAAAGAGATGTTCAAAGCGTTCATGTGGCTTGTGCAGGGGGCACACAAGGACGATTCCTTGTTCTTTCACTGCGGGTACCTTTCGTTCATATGATTTCCAACCTGGAATTGACGGAGACGCTGGATCAGACTCTGGACATGGAGGTCAATCCGAAGATGCAAGTGGTCGAGAGGCAGACGGTATGGATGAAAGTGGGTCGATCTCTTCTCACTGATTGAAACGCGTGTTCAAACCATGCTCCTCAGCAATATTTCCTGTCGATTATGAAAAGGCAGGGGACATTATTGACGACGAGCTTTATAAAGCTCTCGTTGCCCAATTACCCCCTGGATGTCGCCTTACGGTAAGCTAGATATTGAGACCATGAACAGCCGTCGAAAAGACTCATTCTTCGCCTACCGCCTCCTTTCCATCAAGGCGCTGTTTGATGTGAGCCCGGTCCTTGCTGCCTCGTCACGTAAAGAATGCTCACTGTTTGCCTAACTACAAGTCCTGTCATTCAGGAACCGTACTCGGTAAGTGTTTTGGACCCGACACCCTGCAAGCGCCTCTAACAACCCATTAAAGATCTGCCATATCTCGTGAGTCAATTCGTGCGCGTATCTTGTGGCAAACGATTTTTATATGTCTCGACCGTAGCACTCAGCGCACGGTCGCCTGCGAAACATGAAGCATATTTCAAGGCGAGCGCGAGAGCGAGGTGTAGGGCCGGGAGGAGACGTGGTATGTCTACTCGAACCTTGGACGAACTAGAGATATTGACGGACAGCGGACGTTGAGATTTGCTTCTCTGCATGCAAGGACGACGAAACTGCCGCTGACACCTTCAAAGGAGGAGTGGCCGTCGGTGCCATGAGTCATGTGGGTCGTGGTCGTGCTTGCTTTTTTTTTCGTCAGCGTATTTAACGTCGACGTTCGCCCGCAGGCCTTGATTCGAACTTTGAAAAATAGCACAAACCAGACCTACGAAGAACTTCTTTCGCATCTCCGAGAGATCTTGATACCCCAGTACGACCAGAAGGCCCAGATAAGCTCTAGTCATCCTTTGGTACGGCGCTTCTATCGTCTCTTGGAGTGACCGCTCATGCAGATCCTCCTTCGCGCAGAACATGAATGAGAAATTTACGATTTAACTCGGGACGATGCGTCAATGATGGTGGTCAAGCGACAAGCGAATGTATCGAATGTAAATTTTGGCTATGTATAAAGATACGATAGGGCGTTCCACATGACTATCACTCCTGATAAGAGCTGAACGGGACCGTCCAGTCCAATGGACTATTTCCGTTCTTCACCGTATGAGACCAAACCACGGCTTCGGGAAGCCCTCAGAGCAGGAAGCTCAACTGTATTCCAAACTGCACGCTGCTTGTAGGTTCCCCCCAATAATGAACGCTACCCGGCTCTGGATGTAGCAGTCCGCTCCAAACCGTCGCTCCACCCTCTCGTGTTCCCGATGACGATTCTAGTGATAAGACACGGGAACCTATCTTCTAGATGAGCGTATTAGCGGTGCTTTCGCTGTAGGTACTGGGAACAGATCCTGTTGTATCATCGTCCGTTCAGTCTACAACTGCTCAGCATTTCTGTGGAAGCGTCACTGGTTTGCGGACATTTGTTCATCGACGATAATACTTACACTGCCACGGCAGGACTGGTCGAACGACTGCGTGATCCCGGGGAAACCTCAAACCTCCAGGCTCTGTTGGATTCGGAGATTCGTAAATTCGAACCAGATTCAAATTATTAGCCCAATGAAAAAATGTGCTCATCTCATTGCTTTCCAGTTGGCGCTGTGAATGGGAGAGGAAGAACTACAGAACGACGAGGAAACGGGAGATAGAGCGCTTCACTTCAAGATGAGTGGTGTGTCAAAAGCGGATAGCCTGCCGAGAAAGAAGGAGAGATCCAAAGTCTGTCCTGACCAGCTGACAGGTGACCAAAAGAAGCTGAGGGTGCGATGCCGGTCAGTAGAATCATTTCACGAAGTGCTCATCAAATGAAATCGATGCTGTTGTAACCGTAGTTTCCGCGTTTCTTTTGATGCCTGGAGCGTCGAAGTCATTCGAGCGCCAGATGAGGCCACGAATGAAGGCGTACTTGATCTTAGCAGAATTAAAGCTCCCTTGTCGACAAGGGACATGAAACTTTGGTTTATGACAAGCACTTTTGTACACTTGGTGATGGTAAAGGTACTACCAGGCGAGATTATACAAGCTAAATTTGATATCTGAATTCTGGATGTCGGTATCCTAAATTCCTCAGCTCATCTTCGGTCTTACCCTCCAGTCTGTGATCTCGCTCTCCCCTATCTCTTTTCCTGTTTTCCCAGCGGATATACAACGCTGTGGCGGTAACGATAGCACAAATGATCGACGTCGATGAAAGATTGGCCAGATTCCCTTTTCGGTAATCTGGGGCATCTGTTGGAACGTAGGTCCATACGCTGCGAAAGGATTAGTGGGAGACAAGAATCAAAGCAAGTGGTATCGACGAACGCCATGACTGCACCAATAGCGCCGATCCCAGGGATTGCAGCGGTAACGACTGCGCGCATGGTATCGGGTGCTGAATTGTCTGTTCCCCATGTCACAAGCTGAGTGAAATATGCCATGGATCAGAAATGGTTTCCGACAAAAGTGCACAAAAGGTTGCATACCATGGGACCTCCGACAGATCCTCCCATAATCATCAAGAAGCAGGCAGCGTATCTAGAAGGTTTCAGATTAAACCTTCGCTGAGCGATTTTTTGTGATCAAGTCCCCTACCTCGCTTGCGGGTTGCGCGTTGACACTGACATCGCGTATCCAACGACGACAAGAAGCACGTTGTATAGCAGCGGAAGGAACCTCTTCTTGAGTCTAGCACTGATCCAAGCGTTGAGGATGACCCATGCCGCGCTGGCAAGATAAGGAGGAACAGTCCTCAACTGAACCTCAACAGTGCCTATGTGATCGTTCATTTGTCAACGACATCAGGTTATGGGCTAAATCTACTTACTGTAGGATCCCTCTATCAAAAATGTGGCTGATCGTAAGCTTCAGTCAAGGTTGAAGAAATGGTCGACGCACGAGCTCGGATCACAGAGGGGAGGAAGAGACTAATGCCTTGGAAAGACATGTTCAACATCACAAAGCATAGAGTGCATGCGATGGTCTATGAGCATGTCCCAAAAGTGCGAGTCTAGTCTTAGCCTGCGACGAAACCGGGACAGAGGCCGCACTCACGATAATGTTGAAGGATCGCAGGACCAGCCGAAGCGTTGTCTTCTCCTTCTGGCCCTGGCTCTTGATAATTTGGTCAGCATCGATACGAGCCATAGCCAGCTTCCTCTCCGTTTCGTTCAGTACTTTCGATTTGCTCGGGTCCTCCGGAACAATGAACAAAAGAACCAATCCGAATATCGTTGTGATGAGTCCTAAAAGGAAGTCCGGCGTCCGAGTAAGTTATTCATCAAAAGCTTCGCACTTCGAGAAATTCGTACCTTCGACCAAGAAGATCTGAAGACGTCCGTTTTAATATCATTGTTCCTCATCTTGTGAGTGTGTTGAGATAGAACGAGCTCACCTTCCTCCACGTCCTCACGCTTCCCATATCCGGCAACTTCAATAATCCAGAAGCCAATAATCCGCCGACTTGAGCCCACGCCACGACGGAGGCCGTCAATTAAGGGTCCAGATAAGGCTAAACATATTTGCAAGGACTTACAAGCGCCTGCGATACTCGGGGCAACCCCGAAAAATATCCCAACTCGAAGGACAAGCTCGTGTTTGCGGTAGTACTGTCGACGAAGGAGATCCCAACATCAATTAACGGAATAGCATAATAGCAGAACTAATTACCCTTGAGATGATATACACCAAACCAGACTGACACATTGCCGGCATCAGTCGATGGGAGAGATAGAAGTAGAGGATGACGTACAAGAGTTCCACCCTCCGTGAGGCCCAAAAAGACTCGGCTGGCAAGAAGTCCTGCCATATTGTGGAGAAATGCCGAAGCCAAGGAGACGACACCAAACCCAATGACGAGGAAAGCCAACCATGTCGATCCGAACTGCTTGAGAAGCAGGTTGGATGGAATGTCGGCAATGACATACTGGAATGTGGGTCGATGAGTGTCGCTGTACGGAGATTTGAAGGATCTCAGTACTTACAAAAACGTAAAACGTCGTGAGCGCAATGTTGAAGTCAAACCCTTCCATACCGAGGTCTGCTTCGAGGCCTGAGACAGCGTGTAAGTAATTGGGTAACCCCCACGGTCAGTGACGGGAATACCTGCAACTTTCGCGTTCCCTGGAGAGTGCTCAGCGTTGACAAACGATTAGATAGGAAAGGCGTTGAGGCGCACCTATCGATGTCCTGCGTTGCAGCGAGAGGTAAGTAAACCAGGTGCCCAGAACCTAGCAACGCTCTCGTACCTATCAATGAAGTTGCACATATCTACCAGAACGCAAACGGTCGTGAGCTTTGGGGCTCAATGGAGGAGGGTCATCGGTACCGAGGACGTACAAATGGCGGTGAAGAGCGGCAAAAGAATCCAGTCGAGCTTCCGTATAAGCTTCCGTTCAGCCTCCGGGTCGATCTCTGCAGTCTTGTCCTTGGGAGATACCAGAGACGACGACTGAAGACTGCCAGCCTTTTCGACCATAATTGGCTCTTCCACCTTCTTTTCGTCAATCGGGCTGCTACTCATGATATCGGTCAACTGGAGGAGCGACAGGCCTTGAGTATTTGGGAAGAGGGACGAGAAGGGTCGGAGTATCCACTGAGAGATATATCTCTTGTTTAAATAGTTAAATCTCATCATCGGAAAACCATCTCATGACCTGGTCCAATTCGAACGTAAGGCACTGCCAAAACTCTTCTGGGACGCATATGTCAAAAAGAGTCGCTGTACCCATGATATGACCATGATATGAATGATGAGAAGGATCATACGCACAAGAAGCTCATTTATTTGATCATACCGTTGAGGGCCAATGAGGGTGGAGGATAGAGAGTGGTTGGCCAAGATTGGATCCCCCGAAGATCTGACTAACGGAAGAAGCTCGCGAGCGGACCTAGTAGAGAGCTCAAAGCGCGACGGTCGTCTTTGCTCGAATCGAGACATACCATGTGCTGAGGGAGCATGCATGTCTGGGCTGGGGTGGGCTGGGGTAAAGATGGAGTGAACGCCACAACGCTGTCATTAATCAATCTCGCGCTATTAATAGAACACAGGTGCCTAGTACTCAACTTACGCTGTTTTGGCGGAAAGCATGACAGTAAAACACGTATGAGCTCATAAGAAAGCCACGAAAGAGACTACTGACCGTTTTATCAAGTCGTGGGTTAAGCGAATTGGTGATGACATCGGCTATGTCACCTAATACATGCTGGTCGAAAGATTCCGCAAAAAGCCTTCTCAGTATGGAATCTTCGGGACGAGAGCCCAAACGAGAAGCCCCCAGGTGAGAGAATACATCCCCAGGAAACTAGCCTGCCGTATAATGGTCAAGGGTGTTCTCGTTCTGAGATTCTGAGGGTAGAAGAACGTTCGGCCGCCAGTGACAGATTACGTCTGTGATCGTTGTATGCAAGGGACGCCCTCATTGCATGGTAGCCTTGAGCTTTCCGACTTTCGCTGCGCGCAGAAATACTGCGCGGCGCCTTCGATCTCAAGCGAAGGTGTATCCGACAATGAACCAGTAAAAACCCACCCGCACCAATTAGGCAATTGCCTTGTAAAACGACTGCCATTCTTCCTAGATCCCGAGTCGCAAGAGCTGCCAAGACCAGGGAAGGCGTTGAATTGCCAGGGAAGCTCTGGATATATAGAGTATAAGGGTAAGGCTGGAGCCGGTTCGAAGTCGCCTTTTGCCTCGTTGGACTGTGCATTAGTTATGGGGCATTTTCTCGCAAGACCTACCTTCTGGGACGCACCAATTCGAATGGAACGGAACCACGCGGTACTGTACTCACGTGTACTCGCTGACGATAGTCGGGAGGAGCGTGGTATTAAAGCTGGAACATGTGTGGACAACTGGGACCAGTTAGGAGACCTACTATTCAACCTTGGACGGAAAGAAAGAGATTAGGACTGACCGGGCTCTTGTTTTCTGATGATCTTACTTACATTCATTCAATGTACGAGAGGGTTCAAAGCGGCTACAACTTGCAGAATACGGCCAGCACGTCCGATTTGAGCGAAGTTGCAGATATGATGTCAGATGCGACCACCAAATGAGTTAGATACCGGTCCCTGAATCCGCCTAGTCAGCGAAGCGTCATGATACGATTTTGGGGTAGACATTCGTCACATACCAGGACACTAGGCCTCGTCCTACCCCAGCGTTAGGCTCGTGCAATAAAAGAAATGTCATCGATCTCAGCCACGAAGAATCTTCTTTCTCCTCTGGGCTCAAGGTCAAGGCTGTTTCCGATGTATACCCAGAACGCCACCCGGCGGAATACTTGAGTTCACCCCCAAGAACATGATGGATCACACGAAGCAGACTATGGGTTCCGAGCAAAGTATCTTCTCCCTTCCTCATCAGGTTCGAAAATCATGGTGAAGCTTGAAGGGCTCTTCTTCAACGTTTGATGAACCATAAAGGTGAGCTGCCGTTCCATATCGAGAAAGCGACGTTGGGCTCTTGTCGTGGCCCAGGAAGCAAGATAACCTAGGCCAAGAGGAGAGAGGTCGAAATGGAGCTCTCTGTTCACGTCTTACATGTAGAGAAGTACACGTTAGATGGTCAATGTCACCTGTAGTGAGGATTGCTGAGCTTGGGACACGGAGACACACCGTGGGATTGAGAAGCAAACGGATATTTATATTCCTATCAAGAGAACATGAAGAACAGAGCCCTTGAACGCTATCAGTAATATCACTCGATTTGTGTGCGCGAATCACCAAGCTTCATGACATGTCTTCACATCCGGCACGGGATTGATAGGAGCATCTGTGTCACGGCGTGCGGTGTAGGAAAGGAAGTGACAAGAGAGCATCGACAAACCTTTACCATCAGACATAGAGGGCAATCAGAGCACAAAATCGAAACGGAGAACCTTCATGTAAATGACGGAGGGAACAGTGTCAGTCCTTCCAAAGAACCAGGCTCAAGCGAGCGACGGCATGACTGGTACGATTTGGAGCGATTTTCTCGAAGATTTTGCGGAATTTGGCAACCGCTAAAGCACGAGACATGACACCTCGAACTTGGGACAGACTGTGAGAGCCTCGTGAGAACAGTCGAAATATCCCAAATTCCGGTGGATCGGGTTATGCGTCCGTGCGATCAAGAGAGATCACGGGCTGGCACCCTGTGCAAGAGCCAGCGTCGAAATTTTAACGAAGCGAGGCAATTGCTAGCTGTGTTATGTATTGGTGATTGAGATGAAACCGTCGCCAGGTTCAAGATCAGTTTTCAATTAATGACCTGCGCCATTCCTGGAGTACCGCAGGAAGCCAATTCAAGGTGCCAGCAAGACTTTTCGAGCTTCACAGTGTGGCTGGTGGTAGAATTCTAGCACAGACGTGGAAGAGGAAGATCGAAGACAGGCAGCCAGCGGGCGGGCAACGTGTGAAGGAAGATTGATGTTGTTTGTACACAGGCCGTGTACAAACAAAGTCACATCAGCCACGCTCCCTGTCTGGCAGTGTCACCGGGCCTCCTTGACGACGGACGTCTGTTGTGAATGCCAACGTGGCAACGCGACATGAGCTGCGCTCGCTCTAATGATGGCTCTTGTACTCATCTCGATTCCTTCACCATAATCCTTATATCGCTTTCGTGGACATAGAATGGTAAAAGTAGTCATCGGACCATGTCTATTTTATCCAAGCGGTCTCGTATCATCTATTGAACTCATGGCTGTGGACTGATACGATGTTTCGATGCAGTGTTTCGCAGAGAACTCTGGATCAGTCTGAAGCACTTGCCAGTGCCAAACTCTGACTTTGACACATGTAAGAACCCATCGAGACCGAGGAGACGATCCATCAAATGGGGAGTATAAGTAACCGCGCAGCCCCACTGGTGCCGAGGAACAATAGTCTCCCAGTCACCCCACGTTTATTGCGCCTTGTTTTCTCCTCTTGGAGTATAATGCTGATTTTCTAGCATTGTTCTCCCAGTCTTCTAGAATCCCGAACTTACACGATTATCACGCTCTATTGTCTCTCTTCTTGAATAATTGGCGCCGCCTGCCATACAAACTCCCCCAGCTTCCTTGTTCCAATTCTGCACTGCACAACGCCCAACGTTGCTGTGCCAATATTGTTGTCTCCGACCGCGTTATAACCCGTTCTTCATCGTGCTTTGTCCGCCTACTTCTCCTCGGACGCCCACAGCTCACTGCCTGTGTGCAATACCAGGTTCGTTTTCTCTGCTCCTCCTGGTCAGCCCGCGCTAACATTTGTAAATAGGACTGCTTGATCGGCATTGACTGTCATCAAGCCGATCGCCCTCTCTTACGAACAAACACGCCCGACTACTTAACCACCTCCAGTCACCTCTTCGACACCACTTATTCTATTTTCTCTCCGAAGCTCTCCTAGCTCTATTCAACTCACGACCTACATCTACTCAAAACTTTAATATCATGGCCGCCACTACCAACGTTTCCCCCGCACCCCCGCCGACAGCAAACGACCTCCCTCAGTCGCAGCGAAAGCGCCTGCTGAAATCTTCCCGCAAAATCGAGGCCATGCTCGGAACGACGCCGCTTGTTCTCGAGATTGACGTCGGCCCTGCCTTCTTGGACTTCAAGCCCATCGAGTCCGCGACCGCGAGCCGCCCACCTATTACCCCACGCACAAGGGCGCATCGACGCAGAGGACAACTCTTTGAAGGGTCCTCGAGCTCATCATGCTCGTCTTCTTCCGATTCAAGTGATGACGACAAGACCGTTTTTGATGACACAGCTTCGGAAGACAGCTATGTCTTCGTACCGACCTCCACGCCCAGGGCGGCATATCAAAACCAGGATATTCCCGCCGCTGTCAGCTCGCCATTGTCTCCTAGCAAAAACCGCAAGCGCAGCAAGAGTGAGGCATCTCCGAAGTCCAAGTCCAAGTCCAACAAGGCGAAGCCCCTTCCGCAGCCACCGATGCATGTCCTTGACATTCCCATCACTCCCCCGAAGGCCAGCGATAACGCACGCAAAGCCAAGGTCAAGTCTGGAAAAGGTCCCCAACCTCTTGCGCAACCGGTTCTCTTCCGTTTGCGTTCTGTTCCGCTCGCACCTTCCCCCTCTTCTCGATCCATCTCCTCTGTCAACGCCGCCAACTCGTCGCCATCACCTGCTCACACAAAATCGTCCTCGCTTACGAGTCTCAACACTGCCAACGCCCCTCTATCGCCTCTTTCCTCCATTTTCAATGCTCCGACATCACAGGAAGAGCGTGAGGCCAAGGAACGCGAGATGAAGAGGAAGAAGCTGGCCAAGGTGGCGAGGACTCTTGGGGAGAACGTGCCTCCTGAGCTCGTCTTTGGTTCGGGGAACCCAAAGGAGAGGAAAGCCTCCATTTCCAAACCTGCGAGGAAGACCGTTCGCACTCACCGTCCTAGGAGTCTCAGCGTGCCGGTTGCTTTCCCTGCCATCTCCAACGTTGTTATCGACACCTCTGACGATGTCGACGAGAATGACTGCGCATCGAAGGCTCCTGAACCTGCGCTACCACCACCCATCCAATCCGCACCCGTCCCCGCTGTCACTGTCACCACTACTGTCACTCCGACTGCGTCCACCTTCTACCAGCACCATGCCAAGTCTCATTCCCACTCGGCCCTGCCGATCTCTTCCTCTCCCTATCGCTCCCAACCCCACGCCAATCTTGGGTACTATTCTGCGCAGGAAATCGGTACCACTCTTTCTTATCGATCATCGCCTCCGTCTGAAAAAGTCGCCTTCTTGGGTTTGATGGGCCGTCATCATGGTGCCAGCGCTAGTGCTAGCGCGTTGGGATACTACCCATCTCATCGAACTGCTGCCTCGACTTCTGCCGCTCACCCCTCCCCCTACCGGCCACGAGCCGCGGCGTCGTTGGATATCGAACGTCCAGCTGCGGTCAAGGGCCATCGAAGCCCTGCTGACTACGTATGGGGAAAGAAGCAAAAAGACGTCAAGGGCAGGGACGCGGATGCTGACTGGGGTCATAGGAAGGAGAGGGAGTGGAGTGGGGAGTGGAACGTGAAGGATATGGGCGATGTGGTGAAGAAGTTGCGGGAGTTGAAGGGAAGGTAAAATGGTTGTCTGATAACCTCCTCGCTCATTCTTATATTTCGTTTGCTACGTTTCAAATTTTATGCCTTCTCATGACCTTCCTATACCCTTCACGCGACCCGGAATCAGCTCATGTCTTATATACCACCACCAACTCAGTTGCATCTTTTTTTCATCCTACGTGTAGATCTACTTTCCATTTCCCATATTACCATTGCATGGACGATTCTATTCCTTCTACTATGTAACGACTCAGCCTATGCCTTATGACTCTCTTCACGACATTTCTCGCCTATACCAAGCGTTTCTTCCCGATTCCTTCTTGTTGTACACCAAGCTATCTACATTACTATGTACTTTATACTATAATTGCCAGAGCATCTTGATTAATACCACGTACCTTTGTCGACATCAACGACTGTCTTCGATTCTGAATTCCTTGCTTCTTCGTGGCCACTGCGGGGATCGATCGACGCTCCATTTACATGTAGGCCGTGTGGCGAAATGGCATCGCGTCTGACTACGAATCAGGAGATTGTAGGTTCGACCCCTACCTCGGTCATTCTTTTGCTATCCTTTTCCTGCGTTGATCCTACTGAATAGGGAACGAGCATTTTTCAACGCATCAAAGATGAGGCTGAAACGAGTGCTGCGACGGCCAGGCGCCGCAGGGTACGAAGTCGGTATCGATTGAACCAACGAGATGGCTGTTAAGTCATTGAGGTACATTGAATCCGGTGCAGACCGAAAAAGCGCAGTCGATATGTGTGGTCTTCCAAGTCTACACTGGAGCCGCGCATCAAGGGTGTCCTGTCAACAAAATGGTGTATTGCTTCGAAATACGCAACGGCCAACAAGGTGTGTGGAAGTACTTAGAGGTTCACGTATTCAAGCCTGAATCTGCAAGATCCCTCAAACATGAATCGCGATTGCACTTCGAGGCGAAACAGATCCGGCGAAGGTGCCGTCGAGGGCGACTCTCACTCTGTCGTGACAAGTTCAGTGTTTCAGCTAACAGGTCAAAGGTTCCGCTTTTGAAGGAAAACTCACGAATTTCCGGTGCAGGCCCCCGTGGCGGTCCTTTTACCAGTGATCTTGTCGCAGTAGGTGCCCGCTGGCAGAGAGGTCCTAAATGTAGCATTCCATGGCTCACCTCTGTTGTTAATCGCGACAAATCCAGCAGACCCTGGCGCCATTGTGTTTCAGTGAATGTAACCGACATTCGAAGAAGCTGGAATCACCTCTACTGAAAGCGATCCGATCAGGCTCCCCGTCCGGAGAGAACCAGTTTCTAAGTCGGGCTGTACCAACAGCGTTTCTGAATTCGACCATGCCCTTGATGGCAGTATATCTGTGTTGGCAGAGCCAACCATCACGACCGCCTGTCTCCGAACACATAGCCGCACCTGGACGACGTTAGGTTATCTCAGAGACAAATTTAGACCCGCCAATGATTTGGCACTTACCTCCGTTGGGAGCTCCAGCGTCTCCGTCGGTGAATGAGAAGCTCGACAGAATTGTTGGGGCGCCATATGGGTGAGCGAGAGAGAAAACGGTGGCCAGAATGTACGAGTTGGATGGCGAGTTGATGTTGAGCGACGTGCCATACTGAATCAGCCACGTTAGCAATGGCTATGCAAACGGGAGCATGAATACTCAACTCGTTCGGTATCGTGGTTAGCCACGAACACATTTGCTCGGCCGCCGGGAACCCAACCTAATATTTGGTCAAGGCCGTTGATTAGTGTTTACGAATCAAGATATCTTGAAGACTTTAACTCGCCTCGATTGTCGAAGTTCTGCAGGGAAGCAATGTTCCCTCTTAAGAAAGCGTCTCTAAGAGTCGTTGTATATCGAAATTCCTGGACATCCCCATTTCTGATATACTCAGCCGGGGTGATCGGCTCTCCCTCACCAAAGATGACTTCTTGGGTTATATATGGCCGCCTCGACAACCGGGGGAGGATATTAGCGATATCATCAGCAGCAATGTCTATCGAATGGACTGTCAATATTGAAACCCACTAACTGCAAGCACTACTTACGTTTAGCGGCGTCCAACCTCAGTCCATCGACTCCCAGAGATAGGAGATCGTTGGTATAATTGGCAAGCCGAGACCGAACATATTCCGTTTCTGTCGCCAGACTGAATTAATGGTTAGTTCAATGATATCGCGACCGAGAGTCGAAAGACCGTACTCAGCTAGATTAACGAGTTCGCATGTTTGAACTTCTTTCCTGTTTCGATAATCGACGATATCATCGTTCGGTTCCAAACCGCAGTGATGGAAATCCTGAACAAGATATTGAGCAATGGGTAGAGTGGGCAAAGACGGTTACATTCACGAACCTGGTATTGGTAAGTACCTGGATAGTCATAGTGTGAGAAAGAGGTACCGCCAACCCCGATGCCGGATTCTTGACCCGACATGTGGTTCCAGATGGTATCTATAGGTGCCCCGATAACTCGTACGGAATTCATGTAGGAGGCGAAAGACAGGGTCCTCACCGACGATGACGCCAACCCCAGCACTGTGGCAGGCATCAATCATACTACATAAATGGACATCGCCGAGAGATTGCACTTCAGTTCAAGTCGCTTGCTATTCGGGAGGTAATCTGACCTTCGGAACTGCTCCCTATTTCCCCGTTTCGATGTCAACGTGTACGACACTGGTTGGTAGTCGGTCCACCACTGCGGCCCAGTGATGTGTTCTTGAGGCGGACTCACTGCACGAAACATAAATACAAAGAATGTACCAGATCACAGGAGCACACACCTTGGACAAAGCCGTAGCCGGCGGGACCAATGGAATTAGTGCATTCTTGGCCGATGGACTCCCAATTCCAACCAAACATCTGCACGATGACGCGTCTATCAAGGGCCAACGGGAATATGCCAGCGAGATTGTACGAGATCGACTGGATACTCGAAGAGTCTGGCAGGGCGAGAACATATGGAGGACGAAATGGGCTTGCCAGGGCAAGGGCAAGCAGGAGAGTTAGGGCTGACATGTAGCACGGGGGGAAGTGGACGCGGCTCCTAGTGAGCAGTTTGTGGTTAAGTATTGAATTTACCTCAACGTCAAATTACCGCAAAAACGGTGTGGTGGCTGGCGGTGGCGGGCGGAATACTTCCCAGCCGCTCCACTTGAGATCCATCAATTGGGTTCAACTGGACACCTCGGGCATTGAGAATTGCAGCCCTCGCACAAGGGAAAAGCTACTGGAGGCGGGCTGCGTAGCTATCTTCAGACCGTGGGTTAGAACCAGCTTGGAGTGTAAATCCACGATGAGCGGTTCGGTTCTAACCTGAGGCCGACAACAGACCGAGTCTAAGAATGGTTTAAGAGGCGTAAGCACGACGTTTTTGACGTTCCGTAACATTCCTCGTTGAATTAAGACAGTTGGAGACCCTCAAGATCAGGTTTCTTTGAGCAAGAGCTCGTGGCGGAACATGGGTGGACGAAGGGTAGTAATAAACGACAATCAGATTCCGGAGGTCGAATTTTGGTGGTCATCAATATTTTCCCACATCGACAGAGTTCGCTTAGAATCCTAGACTTGTGTGCACCCTGAAACTGGGAATGAAGCGATACACTCCGAACTCCTCTGTGTATGACATCCCACAACATTGAGTTGCCATGCCTTCTGGAAGTTATTTGTTTTCTCAGGCCGTTGGCATCATCATTCGAGAAAAATCTCTGCAGAATACTGTACAAAGCACACACGACTGACAGGTTTCGAGATACCCGCTATGGTCAACAAACAGACCATCAGCTAAACGTAATGTGTCCATGAATAGCTCACTCCGACCAGCTTCAACCCGTAGCTGGTCGTAAACTTCATCATGTTCCACAGGCTAGTGCGTACCTTGAGTTCCCCTGTATTCTCCACCGCGTCCGAGTTGCTCATAATGAAGAATTCTGAAGGCTCTCCGAATAGCAAGAAGACTAATTGTTGAGAATCACAATCACACCCCCGTGTAGAGCGCTAGTATGCCAGTAAGAACCCTGTGCCAGACAGGGGTGTAGGTCCCTGGTAAGGTCAAGGCCTGGACGGGTCTTTTGCAAGAACCAGTCACCGCTACCAGGCGACGGCAGGTCATGATCATGCGACGGAGAGGGAACTCAAGAGTCAAAGGCGCAGGATCAGTCATCATTTTCATGATCCCGATACCGGGTTCTTCTCTGGGGAGCTCCTTCAAGCACTACTTCCATTCTTGCACATGCGTCTGGTACACTGAGGTCTCTAGGGACCATCACCGGGAAGAAAATTAATGGTCTAAAACGAACTGCACGGGAATGAGGTACAGGACGATGCCGGACTCTTGCAGATTTTGACAGCTGCTGCGATAGAGTGTGTCGCCGGTGTAGGCATTTCGGCTTTTTGATAAATAGTTGTAACAATATAGGATCGACTGCGATTGAGACCTCAGTTAAGAGGATCCCCCGGAGAATCGATTAGGTTTCAAAATTTCAACTCCAAGATCTCGAACGGCTACCGAATGATCAATCCGGCCGAGACGGTGACGGTTGCTAAAAAATCGGACATGACCGAGGTAGGGGTCGAACCTACAATCTCCTGATTCGTAGTCAGACGCGATGCCATTTCGCCACACGGCCAGTTGCAACGACGTGTCGGGCATATCCTACAGCCTACGGATCATTGTCAAATTTCTGATCCGTCGTCAGGGCTAATTCGCCCTGAAACCCAAAATTCAGTAGCAATGCTAGTACACTCATATGTATCCATTTCTTGGTGCATGGCCATCGGGTTCTCGACGTAGGGCGTAACAATGCAACTAGTTCCAAGTATACTCCCATGTTTCTTGATCACGAATTTACATTACCTCACCTAGCACCTTACAATCTCTCTTGTGGATGTTCAGGAAGCGTTCGAATTGCACTTGATTAATACTATATATTATCATAACGACACCGGGAGAATGTCCCTCTGAAGTTTCAGCCGAGGTTTTGCTGTGCGTGCGGGTATGCGTCATGGCGGTTACGAAGAGCTTTCCTACGTCATACATGTCCTGTCGGCTGATTGAGCTCAAACGGTACTGTAACAACTCTATTATGAGCGAAATTTGGAATATATACGGTCCATTGATGTAAAGCAAATATTGGAGACGAAAAAACAAATACAAGGATACCGGACACTCAAGAGGCAACTTGAAATGAGTACGCACAGAGGGAAATAGATATATCTAGTAAAACAGCAACGAGGAAACAATCAAGCACTGCGAGGAGTGGCCCGAGGAGTGGGTGAGCGAGGACTACGAGGGTTTCTAATAATTCGTGGGGGATTGGAACGCTTAGCCGCTGGCTGAGCATCAGGATAGTCGTCAGAAGATCTCTTCAATGGACTTCGTTGCACGGTAGAGTGCAGTGCTGAAGTAGAACCTGGAGGTGGCGGAGGAGGGGTTGCAAACCCTGCACCTCCTGCTTGTTCAGCCTTCTCCAGTGCTACGATACCTTCATCGAAGAGTCGAAGGACGTGATCGTAATGATCCTCGGCACACAATCTTAACGATTTGAAAACATCCTGACCGTCTACTGGTTTTCGATGGATAACAGCAATTTTTGCTTGGACACAGGACTGGATGAAACTTCGGAAACCATGAAAAACCCGGAGACATGGGTCTGGCCATCTTGAGGAGATATCCATAGGTATTGACTGCTGCGCGAGGAAACTCTCTTTAAGGGTTGCGAGGATACCGTGGTCATCACCGCACTTGTTCCAAAGCTGGAGCGTGTTGGGAATGGAATGGAATACGCCTTGAGAGTCGTAGACGTGGATGACGTATGCGAGAACGTAGAGGAACGACTCGAGGTCGTCCAGGTGGTCGTGAACCAGTGGCTCAGGCATGTCGTGACTGGAGAGGACCATTACCGATTGGTACAAACAAGTACCCTAGAACGAGATGTTAGAATGTAGTGGCCTAAGTGAGGGGGAAAAGGCACTCACTATTTGCCAATTCGTGGGATTACTGCTATCCACACCATAGCGGATAGCCATATCGAGGTCAATCAGGATTCCGCGGTCACCCGGTTCCGCGCTGAGACTCCCTCTCAAGATGTTCTGAATCGAGACGTCTCGATGCAACACTCCATTTTTCAACAAGTGTTTGTGACCTGATATCCGACGATAGTAAGAGTTAGTGAAAGAGAGTCAAAGACGGATCTAATGGCTTACCTTCGATGGCATCGCGAAGGGAGCAAAGAAGTTGCCTAGCAGAGCTAAATTTACTGATAGGGCTGCCATAACACTTCATGATAACACGGGTGTCGACCCGGTCCTGAAAACAGGCAGGGATTTGAGTCCCGAAGCAGCGTAAGTCCTTGGTTTGACCCCGATTGGGCTCATAGGAAACCATCTGAACGACACCCGGGATGCCGAGAGCCGTTTGAAGGTAGACATGCTCGGAGGTCCTATCATCGGACTTCCAAGAGTCCTTGACGAGGAGCTCTTCACCACTTATGGGATCAGAAACCCTCCAGCATATTGTACACCGGCCACGAATGTTGGATCGAGAGAAGAATGGCTTGACGTCAAGAAGTGGGTATACTATTTCAACGTCGCCTGTTCCGCGGCTGGTCAATGTCCCGACAACTTTACGTCCATTCTCAATGCCCCACCAAATGCTGGTATCCAGGCCGATATCGGCTTCGTTGGGGGAGCTCAGACCAAGGACGAGTCGCACGAAGGTATGGGGATCTCGGTGAATGTCGAGTAGAGGTGTGTACTGAGCGCCGCTGCGGTCGAAATGGAAGAGACGAAGGAGATGCCCAGTCAGAAAGAGCACACGAACGAATCGGCGATTCGGTTGGTGAATGAACAGCTGTCTGATGGTAAAAGACTGTTAGTGAGTCCACGAACACCAAGAATCGTTGAGCATACCTGGCGTATATTGCGACCCGAGTCAACTGCTCGTCAACGGGTAGTTCGTCGCCCTCTACTTGTATCTCGATGCACCCAGCGACGTTGGCAAAGCCGACTTTGGCCTGTTTTTCGCTTGAAGATGTAGAGGGAAGTTGGAATGATGGACCCTCAGCCTGAATAACAAGGCTCGGTCGTGAGTTGTGTGATACAGGATCGTCCTTGCTGTGTCGAAAGTCGGTAGAGTGAGTGTCCACAACTCGGCGGAGCCCTTGAGCTGTCGCATCCGCCCAAAAATGCTTCACAATTGAGGAGACGATGTTGAAAAATGGGGCATAGGAGTTGCTATCAAAAAGCTTGCGATAGTCTCGTGGAAGTTTCCAACGTCGCTCTCCGAGGCTGTAGAACCGGGATTTCTTCAAGAAACTGTCGATGGCTGAATCGGAGGCGAGGTTGTGATAAATAGAGCTAGTGAACGAGCTGTCTTCAAGCTCCACCACTTCTTGAAGCTCTGGAACTACCAGGCCCTTCTGCTCATCCAGATTTGGGTTGGACGATGGGGCATTGGTCCGCTTACTCCACGATCGAGTGCGCATAGTCTGAACGCGATGATGGGATGGGTTTGGGAAAAAAAGAGGGTGATATAGCTCACTCACCTCAATGCAAGTTTTGAATGTTCTTGCGAAGGGTAGGAGCACAAAAATGCTGGTCCTGGGAGTGGCGGCAAGAACGAACAAACAATGTGACCGCGTTCACACTCCGCCGGCATCTCGCGATTTCGTCCCAATTTGGACGTGAAGATCTGCCGACACGGCCGTGATCATATTCACACTCAGCCAGTAAGTGGACCNAAATTTGGGCGTCAATACCATAGCCGCTGATGATAGCACCAGCCTCGTCCTGTGTAGAAGGGAAGGGCACAGTCGTCAAGATTTTCGAGCAGGCTACGATTACACAGTATCCACGAGCCAGCAGAAATATGGGCTCGAACGACTAGGAATAGTAGTTAGCCTCCTAGACCGCCTGCACATCCGCCATTCTCATCTATATCGGGTGTATAATAGTTCGGGGGTTGTAGTGTTGCGCGTGCCATGGTCATGAAACAAAGCCGGGAGAACTAACCACAGTGTCACGAGCTGGTTATTTAAGCTCACCTACCTCATACCGACTCTTCCTCCAGACTCTCACTGCTCGACCCAAGAGCAATGCCTCCCACCAACCGTGCCACCCCCACGTCCCCGGCATGCCTTTTCCTGCATACCCCCGAGGATCTGGGGGCTCTTCCTGAGAATCACCGCAAAGAGAAGCCTCCAGTTACTCCTCCTCGCCCAATTGAAGAACCTACGCTGAAGGGTAGCCTTGACCCTCCCTGCGTCCTCGACCCTGTTGATCAGGAGGACCTACAAAAGAGCAGCGGAGACTTTATCAAACATCAAGACAAGAGCACACCTTTTGGTCCGGGGCTCAATAAACCGCAGAAAATCAACCCCAAGCGCGACGAGCACAGGGCCGCTATCGGAATCGAGCTCGGCACCATTGTTGTCTTGCGAGATAAGGAGTGGGTCAAGTCTCTTTACGTTCATCTCGTCAAGGACTCCGAAATAGAAGACTTCCTTGCAAAAACGCGCTTGTACAGCACGAAGAGTCAACGCTGGACTTGTCTTCCCGAAAGTCACGATGAGCTGGATGAGTCCGAGCTCTACGAGCCATTTGTCAAGATTATCAATGTGATTTTGAAGCGGTTTGTCCTCCGAGTCAAGAACTTTAGGAAAAGACAAGTGTTGCGCAAAGCGATTGACACTCATGTTAAAAATCTCGCACATCAGGAGAAATATGCTACAATCCGTTGGTCCCGTCCTGATGTGTCTGTCAAAGCAGAAGGGGAGTCCTTCCAGGCGCCCGAAGTAAAACCAGGACAGAATGTGCAAGAAGTGGGGTTCTCCAACATGTCGTCTTTCATGGAGATGAAGGTTGAAAATCGAGATGTATCCCCTAAAGAGCAGGGACTTCAGGTTGGCGTATACGTGCGGTATGTGCTTTTGGCAGTTCTAGGGTCTACCTCAGCTCGCTAACTGTTTAATAGCCAAATTTTTATTCAGCAGCCCAATCGGCGCTTTGTCCGAGTTCTTTTGCTTACTGAGAAGCATGTTCGACTTTTCCACTTCGATCGCAGTGGTGTGGTGTGTAGCCCCTACATTGACATACACAAATATCCATACACCTTCATCCGTATTGTAGTCGGTCTCAACTCGCTTGACGAATCAGTGCTTGGTCTCGATACAAGCATCAAGTGGACGATTGAAGGAGGCAGAAAGGTTGACGGAACTCTGACCACTTGGAGGGCCGGCAGGAACAAGACCGAAATCAAATTCCAGCTTCGCAACGTCAATCCCATTGTGGGGTGTCACGACATCCGGGGTCGGGCAACTCAGTGCTGGAGTGTCTCTGACCCTGAGACCGGGACTCAATACCTCGTCAAGGACTGTTGGAAGGCCGAAGACCGAGTATCCGAGCACATCTACCTCGATGAAGCTCAGAATTTGCCAGGAGTCGCTCAGATGGTATCCTTTGAGCCCAACCGTGGAGAGACCAGAAATTTCCGCGGCGTAGACGGCACCTCTCACGAAGATTTCCACAACCGTGTTGCAACTCGAATCGTCATGGATAACTATGGCAGGTCTGTCAAGAATTTCACGTCCGCCAAGGAGCTGTTATATGCCTTTAGAGACGCTATCACCGGCGAGTAGTTTTCTGCACTTCCTGCTAATCTATTGCTGACAGAGTTTCCTCCAGGCCACATGAAGCTGTTTGCGAAAGATATCCTTCACAGGGATATTTCCATGGACAATGTTCTACTTGGAAGGAAAGAGAACAAATTGGAAGCTAAGCCAGGTTACTGGGGAGTTCTCAACGATCTTCACATGGCAATCAAGGTCGACAGGGATACCAAGCAAGTCAGCATCGAGTGGCGAACGGTCGGTGTATCTATTTTTGATAGCCTACTACGATTCACGCTCGTTCTTGTTACAGGGATCCCGCACTTATTTATCAGTTGAAGTACTCCGCAATTGCGAACGCTCCAATAAGTCAAGCGCAATCGCACCGGCTCAAGATCACTTGGACGATCTCGAATCTTTCCTCTATGTATACACTCATCTCATCTTTCAGTACGATGAGGACGGGGAAGAACTAGCCGACACAAACCAGAACGTCTCACAATGGGAAAGCAGCGCAGCTGAAATTGCTTGGCAACTAAAGCATGCTTTCCTAGCACAGACAACGGTTTCGCTGGAAGTCAGTGAGAGGTGGCCCAAAGCATGCATCAACGTTCTCTTGGGCTTTCGAAACTTTATATTCCAACAAGTCAAGCGAAAGACACAGATTCACGATACTGTGCGATTACAGAATCGTGCTGATGAGATCAACAAGATAGTGGCCGAGATTAGTACCCATTACAACACCGTGCTCTGTCTTTTCAACGCTGCGGCCGCAGAATTGGAAAAAGAAGAACGCAAAGCCATCCAGACTCCACCACTTGACCCGAGCTCCCCTACACCGGCCCCCGGAAAAAAGAGGACCTTGCCCGCTCCTGGTCACAAATCTGCTCGAAACTCCTTGAAGAGAGGATCGGAGGAGCTACCAGATGAAGCTCCAGAGGCTAAGCGCAACCGCGCTGCTGCACCGAGCAACTTCCTTGGAACCGTCTCGCGAAGTCTTCATAGTACGCCTGGGAAGAGACACAGAACTCAGCTCAAACGTGGTACCTTGGCGATCTCGAAGTCTTGATTGCTGAATTACAGACTGGACTCTGAATGTAGTCATACTAATCGTTTTTGTATTGTGGAGTGGTGTGCTTATTGATGTAGATTGTCAAGTACTACTACTGTTCATACTTGGACGGTTGCTTCGAAATCAATGTCTACTTTGTTCATTGAGATAATCTCGCTGGTCGTTCCTGGAAGGTGAGAACTTAGTTTATGATAACACAAAGTATGCAAGGTAAAAAGCGAACACAGGGACGAATCGAAGCCGAAATGAGAAATGAATAGATAGCAGCAGAGACATCAAACGACGGACCGGACAAGCGCAGCGGGGATAACTTTGGCGCCAGGTAGGGACGGGCGAAACGGGACTACAAGGATTTCAAGATGAAATTAGGACACTTAGCGGTCGGCCTGGCACCAGTATGCCCGTCAGGAGACTTCTTCAAACAATCTCGTTGCGTTGTAGGACGCGGCGCAGAGGCAGTTGGAGGTGAAGAAGCGGTCACACACTACGGGGTAGTTGCCTCAGCCTTATCCTTTGCCAATACTGCTATCCCATCGTGGAAAAGCCGTTAAATATGGTTGCCACGAGCCTCCGTGCTCACTTCGACCCTTTCAGAATCTATGGGCTGTATTCCTGCTGTTCATAGCAGCCTTGCGGAGAACGAATTGTGTAATCAATTCTCGGAAACAAGAGAAGACATCAAGGCACACATCTACCAAGCATGAAGAGATGTACAGTCTTCTTGCTGTCCGAGGAACCTTCATATTTTTCATCCCGAGCAACGCGGCGGGGCATACAGGGGGATCCAAGGCGCCTACGCTGGCCAGGGCTTTTTGAAAGAATGCGTCGCCGCTGCCAGGTGACGGCGTTTTTAAACCAGTAATCTTGTAGTTACGGAAACATAAACATGGGTCATAGTCCTCCGATGTATAGCAAAAGCGAGAGAGAACTCCCCACCCAGTGCCTACATATATACTCGATCTCAATCAGAGAGCAATTACAATGATAAACGTAAGTTCGAAATTTTTAGCACCAACGTGCCCAAAGCTGCACCCCGTCACAGAGACAAATGAGTGCATACTGTCGGTCAAGTATAAAAATAATCTATAGCAACAGAGGTGACGACAAAATAATCAAGCGCTGAGAGGACTTGTCGAAAGAGTGGGTGACTGGGGGCTTCAAACACTCCGAGTGGTTCGAGGGGAATTGGTACGCTTGGCCACTGGTTGAGCATCCGGATACTCGTCTGGATTTCGCTTCAAGGGATTTGGCTGCATCCAATGGGCATTGCCGAGACAGCAGGCTCCTCAGCCTCAACCTTGTCCAGTGCCCTNGATACCCACGTCAAAAAGGTCAAGCACATGATTATAATGATCCTCCGAGCTCGACCTCAACTTCTTCAGAGTATCAGGGCCGTCTCCTGGTTTCTCATTGACAATAACTGTCTTGCAAAGAACGACGTGTCGAATAAAGTCTCGGAAGCCATAAAAGACGTTGAGATAAGCATTTGGCCATCGTGAGGCGATAGCTCTAGGTATTGATTGTGGGGTTAGAAAGCCTCGCTTCAAGGCCACCAGGTCGCCCCCATCGTATTCGTTCCAAAGCTTCAGGACGTCAGCAATCGAGTGGAAGGTACCGTGACGGTCGTATACATAGAGGATATGTGTGAGGACATAGAAGAAGGACTCAAGGTCGTCCAGGTGGTCGTGAACCAGTGGAAAATTCATTTCCGCGCTGGAGAGAACCATTACTGATTGGTACAAACGAGTTCCCTGGAAATTGTGTAAGGTAACAGCTCAGATAAGGAACATGACACCCACTATTTGCCAATCCACAAGAGGATTAATGCCATCAGCAATGTAACGAATGGCTGAATTGAGGTCGATCAGAATCCCCCGATGGCCTGGTTCAGCTCCGGCTTTCCCTTTCAAGATATTATGGATGGAGACATCCCTGTGTAACATCCCTCTCTTCAACAGTTCATTATGTCCTATCGAACGAAAATGAGAACCACAAAAGTATCATCATAAAGGAAAAGACGATTTACCAACAATGGCATCGCGAAATACGCACAGGAGCTGTTTTGCAGAGGTAAACTTGGTGATGGGTTCACCGTAACGCTCCATGACAACGCGAGTTTCGATGCGATTCATATAATGGGCAGGGACGTAGGAGCCGAAGCATCGTAGGTCCTTGGTTTCACCCCGATTCGGTTCACAAGAAACCATCTGAACGACTCCCGGGATCCCTAAAGCATCTTGAAGGTAAACGCACTCGGAGACCCTATCCTCAGATCTCCATGAATCCTTGACGAGAAGCTCTTCGCCTGTTATAGGATCGAACACCCTCCAGCACGTTGTACACCGACCACCAATGTTGGAGCGACTAAAGGAAGGGCCGGTGGTGAGAAGGGAGTGTACAATTTCGGTGCCGTCGGCTTCACGGATCGTCAAGGTCCCACCGGCTTTCCGCCCAGTCTCGATCGTCCACTGGATGCTGGTATCGAGACCCATATCGGCCTCATTTGGGGAGCTGAGGCCAAGAACGAGTCGTACGAAGGTGTGAGGATCATTGTGGATATCAAGCTGGGGGGTGTACTGGACGCCGCTGCGGTCGAAGTGGGAGAGACGCAGGTGATTTCCGGTCAGAACGAGCACGCGAACAAATCGTCGATTCGGTTGGTGAATGAACAATTGCCTATTTTTTCAGATAATTATTAAAGTTGTCAAGGGGAGGGTAGGTGATTCAACGTGCCTTGCGTAAATCGCAACTTTAACCAGCTGTTCGGAAATGGGGAACTCGTTGCCCTCCACCTGGATATCGATGCACGCAGCGATGTTTGAATATCCGATATCCGCAGGAGCCTCGCAGGGTTTGATGGAGGGAATTTGGAACGATGGCCCGTACGCCTTGATCACGAGGCTCGGCCGCGAGCTATGTGCTGGGAAGTCTGCGTCCTCGTGCTGAAGCTCCATAGCGTGAGTGTCAACAACTTGGCGCGACCCCCGGATTGTCGCGTCCCGCCAAAAATGCTTCACGACCGACGATAGAATGTTGTGAAATGGGGTGTAGACGTCGTTATCGAGAAGCTTTGCGTAGCTTCGGGGAAGTTTCCACCGTCGCTGCGTGAGGCTGTAGAAACGGGATTTCTTCAAGAAATTGCGGATCGCGGAATCGCTGGCAAGATCGCTATACAGCGACCGAGAGAAAGAGTTATCCTTGAGTTGAATAATCTCCTTGAGCTCCGGCATTACTATTTGCTTCTGCCCAAGCAGACCTCGGTTGGACGACGTGGTTCTTGACTGCTTCGTCGATGATCTAGTTCGCATGTTGTGAACGTTGTGGATGAGATGGGGCGTGAATAGAAGTGATTTCCAAATTGATCGTTGTTTGCGGTGATACAGAAGGGGATCTCGTCGGTAGTGAGGTTGCTGCTCCCAGTGCTGGTTGTAGTGGAGGAATAAGCGTGTTCTGTAGGGCCACAGATGCCGTGTCTTCTGAGAAACATAAATTAGATTGAGTTGGGGGTTAAAACAGAAGGATTCAACTTACGACAGCTGATTATGGTAATCAAGTGGACAGGAACAATGGTGGTATAAGAAGAACAGTGCTGAAAGGTACGCAACACGCACGTATGACCGTGTTCGCACTCCGGCGTCTTCCGGATTAGGACCTCAATTTGGGGGTCAATTACAGCCGCTCAAAACACAGGATTGATGGGGTGGCAGGTTCGCGTTCGCCGTTCGCGGTTTGGAGTTTGCTTGCTCCCCACAGCGACATCTCAGCAGTGGCAACAGCATTTGGTGAGGTTCGACGCCAATAGACAACTCTCTCAATTGCCCGTAGAGATAAATAGATGCAGATGTAGCATTCTCTCAATATAAGAGACGAAGGCATCCCTTGATCAATATTCGAACCAGACCGACAAGCCTGCAAGTGAAAGAAGCCATGTGCATTCAGCAATGGAATGTCAAACTGCAAATGCCTTTCGCTGAACTTGGCTCCCCATGGATCAGGTGTCCTCTGAGAAAGACATATATATTTAATCGAGCGGCGGAGACTGAAGCTTGGTGTTCCACCACTCGGAGTCGGCCGAGGAGGTGTGGAAACCAGCCGTTCCTTATTGGGACCTACCTACTTACCTACCGTCACTCCGAAAGTTTGGCGGCAAAGGCTTGAGTACAACAATGTACCCAATGTATCAGGCTCAAAATGCCTCGGAACCGACGTCGGTCGAAGACAGGAAATTTTCTGATTTCTTTAAAACAATGCAGTACAAACTCAGGCTAGTAGTATCTATCCGTTCGTTATCAGCTGTTCTATTATTAGCCTGTAATGAAAGTTACTTACAAAGCCCCGAAAGTAGCAACTCGGTAAAAAAATTCGCCATGAACTTCTCACCGAACCCTAGTTCGAAAGGCAGAGCGCTCAAGTAGTATCTCCAAGGACTCCAGTTATTATCAATGTGATGAATATCATATCATATCATAGTAACGGCACAAAGTCCCGATCAGGAACGGCTGGTTTCCACACCTCTTCAGCCGGCTCTGAGTTGTGGAACACCAGTTCCGATTGCTGAGTCGATGCCTCTCTTCCCTGGTGCGGCTCTTCACTCTTGGTGCACCGGTGGGCACTAGTAGCACATGTAAGCAATGTCTACTGGTCAAAAGCAGTATAATACAGTTGCAAATGTGCGAGGAACCTTCAGAGCTTGAGAGCCGGTGGTTGGGACCGCTATGGAGTCTGAAGCGCCGAACACGGAAATGTGTCTGCAATGTCGTAAGGAACGGCATTGAATCGATCAAGGCGCTGCTTATGTTTTGACTGTGAAGCACAGGACTCGATCTGGAGGGAGTAATCACCATAATTATTCAGATGCTCTGAGCTCAAAGGGGGCGCGGAAGAACCGACAGCCTTCTTTCCCCCAGTAATTACACGCATGGGAAGTAGTGATAGCGCTCGGTAATCTTCTTGAACCTTTAGGTATATATTCAAGCCCATTCATATCTACTATTTAATATGCCCATTTCCGAAGATGTGCGAACCCATTGAAAGTCAAATTCGAATTCGGGTCTCAATTGAGAAGCTAAGCCAATTGACGGTACTTCAAGTTTATCTTTGCTATCTGAAAGACTTGAGCGGATTGACTTCGTAGTCTCACAGCTAAAAAACTGAGAGCATTCCGAGGAATCTTTGATTAGAGTGGAAACGGAAAATGAACGTGTTCCGGAGATGTGCGCTAGAACCTTAAGCAAGACGGAAAGAGGGAGTGAAGACACCTGAATGAAATCGCCACTCGAACCAATTTCTCGGCCATTGGCAGTTCTTCATCCCCCACCCGTATCCTAACGCACGACCGAGTAGCCGATTTTCGCCAATCATCGACTTCGAGTGTTATAGGAAGTCGGAGCTGTGTGAGATGGGCGATAAGGCTCGCCGCGCTGAGGGCCATTCCAAGGACTTGACGACACACTTGCTCTATTGCGTCCTCTTTGTTGGAAAGACAATGTCGCTAAAAAGGGTGCAGGAATCTCCTTCAAGCACCTTGAAATTGCCTTTAGGGAGCTTCAAGTGTGCGGGACAGGGAATTCCTTAGCAAGTTACCGAGAGCGGGATTGGACGAGAGATCTTTATGAACAGAGCGAAAGAGCATATTGCTCCTCTGGATTTACCTACTCTCTCTGCTATTCTAAATTCGGGCTGGACTACCTGGAGCGCATAGCAGGCTGAACGCAACGAATCAGATCAGCTGTTGAGTCCCAGAAGCATGATTCAACTTACTCCTGGGTAGTAGGTAGTTACACATGACACAGGAAGCAGTGGAGGCGGAATTGGCGGTGGAAAGCAAGAAAATTCGGGGCCATGAGTTCTGGCCGAGAGCCCATCGCAATGAGAACGAGAGACTGCGCCGATATATGCATTTGTGTAGCGAAGCAGTCAAGAACGACAGCTAGGCTTCCAGCAAGCAGAGATATTTCAACTGCTATCTCGAGCGAAATGAACAGGGGGTGCATTGATCGACCTCAGGAGCCCAAATTTTTGCTAAAATCACTAATACGACAGATACTTGTCGGTCTGACAGCCGCACGAGGACAAAGAGAAGAGAACTCACCTGGTATATACTCCCGTAGGTTATGCTGCCGAAGGAGTCGCACCTAATGGCGCACGATGATTAGTTGCCAGCAAAGAGAGTGCATAGCGAAAATAGTGATCGCGGCAAGGTTCTTGCCACCGTCGAACGTCGTCCCCTGACATTATATATACGATAAATCTTCGAAAGGGAGATACTAGGTTTTGCGAGGGCAAGTTAGAAGGACCGTCCTGCGATCTGGGCTCGGAGTCCAGACGGAGAGCCCGCTACAACGAGAGCGAGGAAATATGTCGATGGATTTGTTAGGAAAGCTCCAAGCGGAGCGAGGCCGGTGGGAGATGGCCCGCTAAATGAGGAGCATTGGTTCATCTCAAAAGCCTGTTGATCGATAGGGACGAACAAAGAGCGACTGCGTCAGTCTGATATTCGAACATGCAAACGAAGGAGTGCTCACCGGATCCACGCTGGTAACACAGTTTCAGTTTCTCCAGCAAGCGACCTGCGACGTAAATTGAGGATTATTTGTTCGACGTCGTTGTCGTGGAGGCTTTTCCAATGTCTATTTGAGCTTGGATGTCAACCGCTAGGTGGTTCGGATTGCCAGAAGGCTGATTGGAACATTTCGTCGGGGATGTGTCGATTTCGGCAGTTCTTTGGCGTCGTAGTGAGCATCAGAAGATTCATCTCCGTGGCTAATAGACAATAGGTCTTTTCCATCATCTCCAGAGACCAGCTCATCGCCATCTTACGAGCCCTCTCCATGCCTCTCCTCGCTCCCTGCATTAAACATAGCTGGTGTACGTCACGAGCTGAACCAGATGCTCTTAGTCTCGATGCCTTCCACCTCGAACTCGACGCAAGAAGTGGCGCTCTGGAATAGCCAATCTGACTTGCAGTGATCTCGCCAGGTTTGGAGGATGGAGGTTGGGAGGATGGGCCTTCTGCATTGATGGAGTTCAATCGCAAGGTTAGGCAACAGCGAATCAGCTTCACCGTTCCGAAGGTCCGTAGCTTCTCCACTGAGCCGTCGACTCTCTCCAAAATTATCTCACATTCGAGGAGTCAGGGCGGTTGCGGCGGTGAACCGTAGAGAATGGGACTGCCTCAAGAACGCGTTGATAGAGGGTTCGGACGCGACGTCTTGATAAACAGAGCGAGCGAAGGTGTCGTCGGGGAGGTCCGACGACCCTCCAAATCTGACGTTGCAAACGAAGTCGTTCTCGCCCGCTTGGTGGACTTCCAGGCACACATATTCTGAATGTGATGCGTCAGCACAGGGGCCATATTGCAGCGAGAAATTCGACTTACGACTCAATAGTAGCTACTTCCGCACAAAGATGTGGAAGTAGAGGCGGTCGTGATGAAAGGAAAACGCTACTCACCCAAGCCAGCGCGAAGGCTGAGCCTGTCATTAAGAGAGCCAATTGCAACGGGGAAGAGAGGGAATAATCGCTCGATATATTTGCTCGGATAGCGACAGGGGATCAGGTACTGCAGCTGAGCTCTCAGAAAGCGAAGAGGCTTCAACTGCTATTACGAACGAAATGGGCAGCGGGTCCATTGGTCGATCTAAGAAGCCCGATGTTCGCTACACAAGACGATTGCGTCAGCCCGACATCGAGAACATAATGAGTAGGAGGGTGCGCACCTGGTCTCCGTTCCCAGCCTAATTTTGGTTTCGTCGCTCGGCCTTTGAGAGCTAGGGATCGATCGAGGAATTTATTGACCTTCTTGGAAGGCATCGTCGATGGTGGATTATGGGCTGGTTGGAGCGAAGGATTGGGGAGGAGACGGATTTTCTTGGAGCTACAACGATTTGGGGCGGTTAGTTGGGCCTGAGAGCACCGCGTAAGGAGGAAATCACTCACCCTGCTGAGAGTTCCTTTGGCTCTCTCGTTCTTCGTCGTTTTCGTGGAGGTTCCGTTGAGGTATGTTTCAACTTGGATTTTGGAGGTACGAAGGGTTGGGATTGTTGGAAGGCGGACTTGAAGAGTTCGTCGGGGAGGTGAGTCGTTTTAGGTGGCCCTTTTTCGTCGGCGCTTTCTTCTTCGCTCTCATCCTCGCCAGATAAATAATCTTCTTCGCCATTTTCAGAATCAAAGCCTTGGCCGTCTTCTGCACCCTCGTCCTCATCCTCGTCAAATTCGCTGTCGCTCCCGTCCTGCTCTTCCTCCGCATCCCGCATCGCCTTCAACATCCTGGCCTCCAACTCTGGATCGATTTCGCCAAAATCTCCATCCTCCGATCCAAAGTCAACGCCCTCGCCGAATCCGTCATCCAAAAAATCCTCGAGAACCTCTTCCTTACCATCTTTCTTTCCCTTGGCCGTCTTCGCCTCGGTGCGCTTTCCTTCCCCCTTCTTCTTATCCTTCGCATTCCTATTCACCCCAGCCCGCTCCTTCAACTTCTTATCCAACTCCCTATTCTTCTCCTTCTCCTTTTCCTTTGCGCTGAGTCGGGCCTGCTGCAGGACGTGTTCTCGTTGCTGGATATTTTGTTTGCTTTGGGTAAGGGTGACGGCTTCCGGTGCTTCACCATCCGACGAGGAAGAAGGCGAGGGATCTCTGTGTTTTCGAGGCATGTCGTATCCCTGGGGCTTCGCTTCTTGGGTGAAGGAAGTGGTGCCGTCAAGGGGAGAGTGGTCTCGAGAGAACCAAATTTGGCCGGATCAGATGGTGATCGGGCGGGCCGGTTCGACTGCTCCAACGGGCTACCGCCTCCTCCTTCCTCCTGGTTTACCCTCCATACACCTGGGTAGTTATCTGCCCGGCAATTGCCCGGTCTGAGACCGTTGGGCCATTTATTGGGTAGCCCTGCAGTTTCTGGGAGTAAATTCTTGGGGAATACATGCATACAACTGAGAGGCTTGTTCCTGCAATTTTTCAGAATCAGCCATCCATTAGTTCGTCATTGAGCAAGCCCGAATTGGTTTCTTGCCTCAATGGCAGATAACTGCCATGTTATCTACCACACGGCCACTGGGTCTTCCCGCTCCCTCGTCGTAGTCCCCGACCCTGCATCGGCGGACGTCCCGTAAAACCTGATTAGAGAACCCGTTGGCCGCTTCATTCTGCCATTTGTTTGTAACTACCTCCACATCCACACGACTTACGATATGCATTCTCGGTTGTGAATGACATGCATTATGGCGGGAAGGGAAGGGACCCCTCCGCCGAAACCGCATAACGGCTGTCGAGTGTCTTGTGCGCTCATTTGTATATATCACTGTCATAATTTGCTTGGCCCCTCAGCACGAATGTTCGCCAATCTGCCAATTCTTGAATGGAAGCTGGCGGAGAGACTAAGTATCAAACATGTTTAAGTGACTCTGAATTCAAATATCAGCACTCAACGGCAATCCCCAAAACGTGCATCTGTAGGGATCGACCGCGTTCCTACTTATTCGTGCAGGCGGCGATGGGCGCGTTTTCCCACGACGCAGTCTGCACCCCAAACTGCAAGCAAACATAAGCCTTGACTGGGGTCGACAGCCAGACTGTGACGGCATATCAGTCGTACGTATCTAATCACCCAGATTCAATCTCAGTCAGTGCTCCGACGATTCTAGCCATTCGATTGTCCTCTGCCACAACCCAATCATTTTTCAAGATATCTTCCACTTATCGCAGCACTGGGTAGGGTGATGGTATTTACTTTCCGCCATTATCTTGCACGACTCAATCATTCGAGGGCGCATGGTGGCCCGCCTCTCGCTCAAATGGGTCTGACCCTGAGTTTTGAATTACAATATCTGACACTGGCACTTGACAGACACCCACACGAGACTACAAGGGATAGAGTTCCGTCACGCCACTGAAAGCCTCGTTGCATCGTTTTCGTCGACTATTCCGCCGTTTCTGGCACCTGGAATTCGGGCCTTTGGGCGCACGCTGCGGCGGAATGACCGTATCCCCAAAGGAATTGGGCGCTTGTGAGTCCTATTATAAGCCCCGTGCAATTTGGACTGGGAGAGTAGGCTTGGTCGTGCCCCCAAGACGAGCTCCAAGATGTTCCTCCGCCTCCAAGTCTGTCTTGCTCTCGCTCTTCATGTTTTGCTCGCTGCTGGGAGGCAACTGTTCCAGCGCGACAATGCTACAGCTTCCGCCTTCGTGACGGCCGGGAACGGAATTTTCCAGCTCAACGGAAAGTGAGGCTCCTTCACCCTTTCGCCCCCCTGTCTTAGATGCCCACAGAGCTTAATAAACCCCGCCAGATACTTCCGTTTCTACGGTACCAACGCGTACTGGGCTCATATGACGACCAATTACGACCTGGATATGACCTTCCACGACATGGCAACTGCAGGCTTCAAGGTCGTCAGAACCTGGGCCTTCAACGACGTTGCTAAAAAACCTCAATCAGGACCTTACTTCCAGGTGTGCTCACACGATTTGTGATTACTCTCTACAAGACTCATGACGACTCTAGATCCTGAACGGTGGAAAGGCTACGATCAACGAAGGAGCTGATGGCCTCCAACGACTCGACAAGCTGGTTGCTGCCGCGGACAAGTACGGTATCAAGCTCATCCTCACCCTGACGAACAACTGGAACCCTGAGCGACAAGTGCCTGCTGTCGCTTGGAACCGTCGTGAAAACTCCAAGGAGCTCCCAAGGGGCTACCTCCAGAACGACTTCGGTATGTACCTGTCCTTAAAAGTAAGTGTCGATTATTGATGATCAACTGCGAAACCGGTCATAGGCGGAATTGATGCGTACGTTCGAAACTTCCACCCTGGAGGAACCCATGATCTTTTCTACACCGATCGCACCATCATCGAGGCCTTCAAGAACTACGTTAAGGCTGTCGTTACTCGTTACTCCCAACACCCAGCGGTCATGGCCTGGGAGCTAGGGAATGACCTTCGTTGCTCTTCCACTTTGAAAGCGTCCAACAACTGCAACCCGCAGACCATTACCCGATGGGCAGCTGAGATCTGTGAGTCACACCTCATCGTCCTTTGACGAAAAGTATTCACAAGCTGGGCGTATTTCACAGCCAAGTACATCAAGGAGCTCGATCACAAGCATCTCGTCACTGCAGGGTATGCTCCACTACACGCTCCGTGCACGCCTTACTCACAGCAGGAACAGTGATAGCGGTTTCTATTGCCTTGATTGCCCCAAGCTGTTTGCGAAGACCTCGACTCCCAAGCGCCCTGCACTGGAGGGACCCTCATTCGACGGATCTTACGGAATTGACACCGAGGACCTTGTCTCCATTCCGTCCATCGACTTTGGCTCTTTGTACGTTTTGACTTCACCTGCAGGTCTACACGGGGCGCTTAACTCTTACCCATATAGACAAATCGCGCCTGAGCAGATCCAGCTATTCCCGGTTCTTAAGAAGGTGAAACCCGCAACCCAGGCTATTGGAGACGGAGGCAAATGGATCGAGGTACATTCACAAACGTCGATTCTGTAAGTCATCGTACGTCGACGAGACCTTTCCGCTCTCTCAACCTCTATTTCCAGCCTCAAGAAGCCAGAGGCGTTGCTCAGCGCTGGTATTGTCCCCAAGTCGAACTGCAAGTACTTCGTTCCCAATGATCAGGTCACCTTCCAACCTGACCGCCTCCCCTGCCGTAAGTACTCAATGGTTTCAACTGTATGGCTAGGTTATTTTGCTGATGGTTCCTTTGCGTTCCAGACGGTGTGGAGAGGTTCCAAGTAGAGTACTCCATCACATACTGGGCCTCAAGTACGAGATCCGCACTCCTCGTCTTCCTTCCAGAGCTGACCAGCTTCCATCCTTCATAGCCGCGATCAACGGGAACGTTGATGGTGTTCTCGAGGCGAACGTGAGTTCTCGATGTTCTCTAGCCCTTCTTCCCTTACTCACCCTCTCCGTAGTGGCTCCAAACTGGACTTACGAGTCACGGAACCACGAATCCTATCTGGGACAGGCGAGCCAAGAGACAATCGGCCCCACTTGGAAATTCGCCGCAGAACGGCTATGCCTACGAGCCACGGTAAGCCTTTCCCCTGCCCTCATCGCGAGTTCATTGATGCTCATGTCTCTTTGCAGCTACGAAGGAGCTGCCACCGGGCAAACTGCTGAGCAATTCGCTAGCAGTGCCCCTCCCGTATAATCCTCCCATCCGTGGATGCGATCTACCGGCCCCTTCGGCGTCCTTCCATTCATTTTCCTATCTCTACCTGGGACCTTTTACGAGACCCTTTACTGTACATCATAACCCTCAATCCGTGAGGAATCCCTCCCAGACCCTTTCATGAACCTTGACGCTTTGAACGATTTGGCTTCCCCTTCACGACTGACGATTTACGGACTACTATTGCATTTTCTCTTCTCAGACATTTTAGAATAAATTTCAATGTCTATTAGCTAGACCAGATGCGGGACTTTCAAATTTGTCTTCATTGAATAGCTCTTCAATGCATTTGTCTTTTGATTCTTTCTTACGTGACGCGTTCCTGCAGCAGTGATTGCGACTAGAGAGGGTCTGCGCACCTTGAGGAACCTCTCCAGCACGACATACACCAACCTCGAATATTGTAGCGACCCGAAGAAAGGATCCTCGTTAGGAATGTGGAGATCTAATCTAGCGTATTTGAATCCGCGAGTCGCCAGGGTCACGGCCATCTGGCATCGTTCTTGACGATCGTTGTACAGAAAAGACCTAAACCGAGTTGGAGGACAGGACGAAAACCATCGTGATAGTAAATGTTTGTGCGATCGAAATGGAATAGAAGAAGGCCCGGTGCCTAGTCAGTAGGCAATTGAATCTTTGATTATGGTGGAAACGGACAATGAACGTGTTTTGCAGATGTGCGCTAGAACCTTAAGTAGGACGGAAAGAGGGAGTGAAGACACCTGAATGAAATTGCCACTCGAACCAGGCCATGGGCAGTTCGTCATCCACCTGCATCTTAATGCATGACCGAGTAGCGATATTTCCAAGACCACAACAAGCGGCCTAGTGAAGTAATTCAATAAAGAGATGATGCCCAACCACGGGTGCTGAACTCAAATCCTCATGTTGACTAATTGCAATCAAAGATAAAAGGTTCTTGAAAGAGATAAAACTCACTTGGGTAATTGTATAGTGTCGTCGACCCCTCAAGTCAAAAACTATGAACTTAAGATATTTCGTCACAGCCAGGGCTTACAATTCATTGTTATGGCCAGTGGCAGGGAGGTAATGAAATGAAATAGAGACTGAGATTGAGGAAGTAGAGACTATAACTGTACAGCATATAGCATCAGGAACAAAAGACTGGTGTACAAATAAAAGTAAATGCACTCAAGTCTGGGGCAACTACAACAGTATTCTCTGAAGCTTGTCAAGTAGATAGAGGGGTTATATAGGAAGACGACATTGAAGTAAACACAAACCAGCTGCATATATCAAAGTAAACTAAAATTATAAAGTCCAAAGATTGGAAGCAAGAAAATCAAACTAAAGATGGCTTGGACTGAACCCAAATGGAAGGATGAAAAATGAGAAAGGGCAAAAAAATGCATAGATTACAAACCAAAATGGACATAAGGAACCCAGGTAAAGAGTGATTTCTCAGAGTTATCAAGCCTCTGTCTTAGCTTTTGAATGGCATGATGGAGGGCATAAGCAGATTGAGATCCATCAAAACCACTCTCACCTGCTTGGTGAGCCAAAAGGTATTCATAGAAGTCCTTTGCAACCTCAGGTGCATGGCGATCCCCGATAGACCACATGGTGGCCACCACTCGACGATATCCAGCAGCAAGCATCCCAGCAGCTAAATGGACAGCTTCTTCAGACAGCTTTTGCTCCCCAGTGCTTGTTTGACATGCTGACAAAAAAGCAAGGTCAGCATTCTTGAGATCCTTCTGTGTGATCTTTGAAAGAGTAATAGGTCCATCATGGAAGAGAAATTGGCTTTCAAGTGGCTTCTCTTGATTCTGGGATGCATGGCATGCCAGGTGGATGCTGCTGAACTTCTCCATATAGTTGAGACCTTCCTCAACTGTAACAGCACTCCCTTCAACATTCATCACCCTCCTTCCATGTTTGATAACTTGTTCATGGACTGATCTGACCTCCTTTGTGGTTCCAGGAATAGGGGAAACACCAGGTGCATTTGGTTGGCTAGTCAGGAACAATCCAGAGACATTCCCATCAATGGTTGAGATACTCTTGACTCTGTTGGTAAGGGAAGTAATGGTGGGGGTGTATGATGACACAGCATAATCCAGAATGCTTTCAGGGTCTTTATCCCTATATATCCCAGCAGCATGGATTGGAAGGAAAGCCAAAGGACCTGTTAGACACCACCAAATTCTTGGGGGCTCCCTTTTGAACGGTGATGGTTCAAATTTCTGGAATGGTTATCAGAGCAGAGACATGATGTCAAATAGAACTCACTTACTGAAATTGCTAGTGCATCCAATATTGGCTTCACTAAGTCTTCCCACAGGCCTTCCAGAATGTTGCATACAGCATTTTCATGGCTTGATCCCTTGGTTACCATGGGCCGCATGGCTCTCTTTGATATTGTATTATCTGGTTCCAGCTGGAATTCTCCCATACGTAATTCACCCCGCTCCAAGCGAGTAAACAGGTCCCGCTGATATGCATTGGCTTTCTCTTGAGAGAAATTGGGTAGTTGGATGTGAAAAGGTTCATCCAATCCAGCAAGCAGTGCAATAGCATCACACCTGGTCTTGTCAACATTGATAACAACAACAGGTCCTGAGTCTGGAAGGTTTTGAAGGAGAATGGAACAAGGGGATGGTTGAAGGAAATTTTCAAAGCCTGGGATGGTTGTCCGTACAACATGGAGAAGGTGGTCCCATTCTTTTGCCAATTTGAGATGCATTTGAGCCTGTGTCTCTGCTGTTATCTTCTCAGACATAGACATGCCATGCAATGAGCCATGGTGTGAAGCAGCATTTTCCAATTTCTCTGATACATTAGAAATCTGCTGTCCAAGCTCTTTGTCATGCATACAAAGGTCATCAAGAGGTGTGCGGAGATTATTCAGCTGCGTCCAGACAAGACAGCGACCTTGTTCAAGCCATTCCAAAGCTTTATCTGCTCGCTCAAGTGAGCATGCAACAGCAGCAGCATAGAGGGATAAGCGGGACTGGTCCTGAAGCTGTGTATAACGGAGTTGCACAGTCTTCTCAAGACCTGCTACCAACAAGACTAGATTCATCACCATGTCAAATGCAGTGAGAGTCTGTTGCGATTGGGGATGATTCTTATACAGCAATTGTGCCAAGTATGTTGCAGCTTTCAGTCTGTCCAATGGAGGACCAAAACCACAGAATGCTGCAGATGTGCAATGGTCAATGCTTGTGTTCAAGTCATTGTGATTGCCTGTTGCAACTGAGGATTGGTGTAGTGAGTGAGCAAGATTAGTTAGCCGGGCAGGGAGGTCTGCATGACCTGAAGGTGTGAGCTCAACTGCTCTCTGATGTGCCAAAATTGCTTCTGCAATGTCAGAACGATCACCAGTGTGTTCAAAGCGACTTTTGAGAGAGGTTGCAAGATTGTTGTACAAGGAAGGAAGGTCTGGATGGCCTGAGTGGGTGAGCTCAATTGCTCTCTGATGTGCTGCAATTGCTTTAGCAACAACAGAAAGTTTACCAGTGTGCTGAAAGTGACGTGTGAATGAGCCACCAAGATTGCCAAGATAGGAAGCAAGCCTTGGATGACCTGAAGGAATGAGTACAACTGCTTTCTGGTGTGCTGCAATTGCTTTAGCAATGTCAGAAAATTCACCAATACGCTCAAAGCGGCGGACATATGAGCTTCCAAGATTATTAAGACGAGAAGGGAGGGCTGCATGGCCCAAAGGAGTGAGGTCAACTGCTTTCTGATGTGCCAAAAGTGCTTCTGCAAGGTCAGAAAGATCACCAGTGCGCTCAAAACGGCTCTTTAATGAGGTTCCAAGATTGTTATACCAGGATGGAAGGTCCTTATGGCCCTGAGGGGTAAGTTCAATTGTTTTTTGGTGTGCCAATATTGCTTCTGCAATATCAGAAAGATTCCGAGTGCATCCAAAACGGCGCAAAAGTGAGGTTCCAAGATTGTTATGCTGGGAAGGAAACTCTGGATGCTCTGGGGGAGTGAGCACAACTGCTTTTTGGTGTGCTGTAATTGCTTCATCAATGTCAGAGAGGTCACCTGTGTGCTCAAAGCGACATGCAAATGCACCACCAAGATTACTTAGACAGAGAGGGAAGGCCATATGATCCAAAGGAGTCAGCTTGACTGCTCTCTGATGTGCTTTAATTGCTTCAGCAATGTCAGAGAGATTTCTGGTGTGCTCAAAACACTGCAGATATAAGACCCCCAGATTACTGAGACGGGAAGGGAGGGCTGCTCCATCCAATGGAGTGAGCTCAACTGCTCTTTGTTGTGCTGTGATTGCTTCAGCAATGTCAGAAAGATTCCCAGTGCGCTTGAATCGACGTGCAAATGAGAGCCTAAGATTACTGAGATATAAAGGGAGGGCTGCATGATTTGAAGGAGTGAGCTCAACTGCTCTCTGGTGCACTGAGATTGCTTTTGAGATGTCAGAAAGATCACCGGTGCATTCAAAGTGGCGTTTCAGTGAGGTTCCAAGATCATCAAGCCTGTCAGGGAGGTCCTGATCTCCTGAGGCAGTGAGTTCAACTGCTCTTTGGTGTGCCATGATTGACCTTCCAATGTAGGAAATCTTCCTGGTCTTTCCAAAGCAGAGCATGAATGAGACTCCAAGAGCATTGAAAAGGCGAGCGAGATCTAAATTCCATCAGAAACAATTCAATTGCTTTCCAATGTGATTTAGCAATGCTGAAAACCTTACCTATGTTTCCAAACAGCTTATTGTTGAGTAGGTCTTCAAGGCCATTGAGCATAGTGGTCAACTCTGCATGGACAAGATAAACAAATGTTGTTCATCTGTCTCATCCATAAATTTACTCACCTTCCAGGGTCTCAACAGGCTCTGGTATTTCACAGATGTGCCACAACAAAGTCAGGTGCAATTCCTCATCAGCAGTCTCCATTCTCTGATTCTGTGCTGGGGGATGTTAATTGTTAGACATAATGCATGACATTTGACTTCTCTACCTGGTTTGCCACCTTCTGAGCCAAGTGCAATAGTCTGCATGGTGGAGGTGTTCAAATGCAATGAACCAATGTCTTTGCCTTCTTCGGACCTAGCAATGACTTCCACTTCAATGACTCCATTTGGGCTTGAAAGAAACTGTCAGCAATCATTGGCAGCACAAAATATGAGTATGCCGACTCACAGCTTAACTACCAGTGCGCCCTCAACTTTCCACTGCTTCGGAGAGACTTTGACAAGTGGAAGGGAATATCCACCTGGCCAGTCCTTCAGGCCCAATATAGCAAGTTCGGCCATGTTCAATGGCTGATGCTTGCCTTCAGTGTCTTCGTCCGTATGCTCAAGAACAATGTCTAATAGGATGCCATCAAATCGGATCAACACTATGACGGTAATCCGCACGAAGGTCAATCGTACCCTTCAGATAACGGTATTCGCTTAAAGGGCTATGTCAGACATATGTTGCTTCTCAATATATCTAACTCACGTTTTTTTGCCTTTGGCATCCGAAAGCGTGCTGCTACAGCTACGTTCAGCATAATGGCAGCGTCAAGCCAACCGAATAAAACAATACCTGTTTGCGCCCATTGTGCTTGCGATTGAAGTATCGGTTGGTTGTAAGCGCGGGTAATTCGGTTGGCAAAGAGTGTCGATGGCGAAAAGGAAAAGGTAAAAGCCGCCGCTCTGCTCTCATATATGAATAGTGAGCGAGACACACGCTGTCATACTGCACACCATGTGAACAGCGTCCTCGCCTCGTGGTGCTACAGCACTCTTTCAAGACTAATTAATTCACAGCAACACCGGCAATGCTCGAGCGCCCGCTGAGCTTCTTTCATTTCACACCCCTTTTGAGATACTAACATCTCTTTCTACGGGAACAACTGTTACTCGCTGTGGTACTATGTGCATACGAGGACATGTCCGAGTCCGCGATACAGTATGTAGCTCTATCCTAGCTGCTTGGCCTTTGCATGCTGTGTTTGTGAGGCTCCGACCCACCGGACTGTGTGTGATAAGCGTCAAAATCGTGACATGGAGATGTTTTTGGATTGTGGAGCGTGTCTGAATGGCTCATTGCACGCCGTAGCACATCGTGTCGTAGCCGCCTATCGGACAGCATCGGACCTAGGACGATTGGAAGTGCGATCTACTTGTCGAGCTCCCGATCGCATGGGCGCGTCATTCAGAGCGTCAATCTATAAACGAGATCGTTCAAGATCTGATCTACCGAATATAACATCGCACCACTAGGCGTAATCTACAGGAGTGACCTGGGCAGCGGTCTCTCCGCCTGCCTGGCAACCAATACAAGCCGGTTGAGAGGGTGGTACGCACTTAGTCTACGCCATCGTGGCTCCGGTTTCCAGGCGAGAGAGTTATTAAGAAATCCATGCATTAGCCTGCAGGTAGTCGTCGAAGCTGGATTGAGACCCGGATGGGCAGAAGGCGAGTTTCATAGACCTATGTACACTAAAGCCGAGATCAGTTGTAAACGCCTGATAAGTAAGTAAATACGTAACTCACCCAGTATTGAGACCGCCATGTGCCAATCCTTTCTCTGTTGATTTGGCTCCTGCAACGTAGATTTGAGGCGAATCTTGACAATGAAGTTGATTTAGATCGCTGGAAGGAGGATTGGGCGAGTCCGTCGTGAGATAAGTCGATTTGGGAGCTTGTTCGTCATCTTGAGAAACCGCTTCAACGTACTCTCTATCGTTCAGCTCTTTGCCTCCGTTCCCATTCAGTAATACCTCTTCCTCCGCATCCTTCTTTTCCTTCAGCATCGGGCCCTCCATCTCTCCAGATTGACGTAGCGGTGATTTGCGTCCTCCAATCCCCAAGTCGAAGCCCTCACTAAACTCGTCATTGAGAAAGCCCTCGGTATCCGGTTGCTCTCCCATCGAGCCCTTCTCCCTCTCCCCAGCGCCCCAAACGCCTTCTTCGCGCCGAATGACGTCGTCATATAACATCGGGTGTTTTGCTTGCCTAGAAGACGGCTTCAAGCTAGGGTGTTATCTCCGATGGGAATAATGAGGGAGACGTGTTGCCCGAGGCGAGTGCTGGGAGATTCGTCGAGGTCTTCATTGAGAGGTGAGTCGTTTTGCGAGTGGGCTTAAAAGGCGCTTCCGTCATCTCCATCACCCCCAGAACTGAGTCCTGGCCATAGTTCAGCCTGGTACCCTCGCACCCGGCCAGCAGCGTTTCTGCACCAACCATACCACGGTCTACGCATGACCAGTACGACCAGCATCCCATCCTCCAGCCCTCCGCCGTCCAACAGCCGCTCAACACCTTCACTAAACTCGACAGACAGGAAGCCTTCGATATCCTGCTCCTTCCCCCTCGCCCTTCCTGCCCTTCCTCAACGGCTCCAGAAGTTGTTTTTGTGTCGTCCCTCATCCTATTCCCACTGTCGGACCCGCCGTGTGAGTTCTCGTCCATGACGGTCTCTGGGGTGTGTGTGAGGAGGACGATGACGACGAGAGGTAAGGCTTGTTCGTGGGAAGCTGGGTTCTCCAGCGCTTAGGATCGACAGTTAGGGAGAGAGCAGCGAGAGCTGCACGACGTTGAGGTGGCCTGCACCCAGATGATGCCAGCCCGGCCCCAGCTCCTGAACCGCCCCTGAACTTCCCTCGTCCATCGCTATACAATGCCCATCCCCGAACGTGACAAAATCCACCGTACCGTACCTCGTGAGGTCACCCAGATGTGTCGGGCGTCAACCCACGATCCGAAATCACTCACGATAAGCTGCGGGTCGTGAAACGTCCCATCTCCTTTGCTATACGATCACCCGCCCAACCAAATCCTACGGCATTGGCTTCCCCATCCCCGGTAGGATCCGCACCCATTCATATGGTAGCTTCGCAGCATCCTCCTTGGACTAGAAACAGAACCCTCCAGGACCGACCTGGGGCGTTGAAACGTCCTGTTGCCGTTATCGAGAGCGATGTGAAACACGCCTCCTGGGCCTCCGAAAGGAAGCCTTCGAGGTCGTCTACTCGATCGTTCTCGGTGGGATCTGGGGGCTTAGTTACCGGGTCCAACCGCAGTGGGTGCAGGTGAAGTCATCGAGGGCGTTCTGAGAGGTTGAAATGACCCGTCGAAATGGGGTAAGGTGGCCTGTAATCCACTGAAGGGGGATGTAAGGTCAACGATGTCGGGTTGGCCGATCCGCGTGATGTCCCCAAGCAGGCGGAGAGGCCTTCGAAGGAGCTGAAAGGAGAGAATGTAGTTGCGGGTGTGGGTGTACGGCCTGTTTGGTGCCACCAAGTTACGTTGCTGGGTTGAAATAAAGTGGTAGATGGTGGCGCATAGGTGGATAGAGGAGGACGAGTTGCGTTCAGACCAAAGAAAAGGCGGTTGTCGTAGATATGAGGTAGCTGATATATCGTCAGCTAAACATATTGCGAGACTAGAGGGCGCAGCTCACCCTTGCTGGACGATAGAAGGCATTGTTACCCAGTACTTACTCGGTGAACGAAAGGTAGTGAGTGGGCAGCGAGTGCCGTGGGAATGCCGCCAAACAAGAGCAATCGCCGACCTTATTTGTCGGAGAAGAGCGCTATGAGAGTACCATCGAACAAGAGATCCTCTAAGCCGGGAAATTTTCTCGCCGCAGCACGCCCAATTGCTTATACATGAATATGCTCGTATCCTCGGGCCCGATGCACATTGCCCATGGTCAATAGATTATGATAACCGCCGCCATTCGACCGATGTTCATCAGGCTGTATCGACTTTCAGCAGCATGCAGTGTCCCAGCGACTCCAAGCCCCACTACAGCTCTACATTCTGACTCTCAGCCACTTTTAACGTCGGGTTGTACACAAGTCATGGCTAGTTCTGATTATTCGAGTAGATATTTTGGCGAATCGAGGAGGAGAAGCAAGGATGCGTCTTTGTGATATGAGCTGCCCTTGAGCTGCTGAACCGATCTAGGTTTTCTATACAGAAAACACACTACGTCGTCGCACAAACACGGCACATAAAGGCAGGTGAACAGGGTCGAATAAAAGTCAAAACACAAAAGATATGGGCGGTGATGGCAATAAAGGCAGTCATCCGAGTGTCCACGACATCCCCAGACACGAGAGCCCTCTGGGAGGTGCGTATACTCAGATATCCAATGTTAAGATCTCCAGGAGAACCTCTTCACTCATCGCGGATACTCCGAATCCAGCAAGTTGTCCAGCGTCGAACGCAATTATTGGGGCGGCGGAACAAAGCTCGACGTTGCCCGTAACCAGAGTGCAACCGACTCTCCCTGCTGTTTCGGGCTTACTTCGAACGAAGTCGGAAGAGTTTAGCCACCCGAATCCTTAATTTTAAGCCTTCAAAGTCATCAAACCTCTGGGTGTTTTGAACGAATACTCCGACCGCCAACAAATACGAACAGACGTTCTCATCCCTTAAAGATAGTCTTTTTAGCGGCACTCAGCTGGCGATACGGCTGCACACGAAATTGGGCAAATGGTAATGAGATAAATAATGATAAGTAATTTGGGAGGAGACGAAGAGTCGAAGGTTCGCTTCAAAGTGTCAGATCATCCAACCGCGCCCTTACCTGCATCCCCTTCCCCCCCATGCCGGAGCCTTTCGACCTGGGGTGAGATGATCTGCGATCAATTCCTTATAATCTCTTCATCTGTCGGCTTGGAATGCATCTTGGAGAATATGACTGCGAGGATGATTTCTAGATTACCAAGCAAAGGAGGGACAACACTTACTAGTCTCAATCATTGCAAACCGCTATAAAAACGCTCATCATCATCATTAGCAGCCATACGGGGAGTAACGAATGAAAAGGAGAACAGGGACTTACATGCGAGCCCACCCCGGCCCGAGAACGACAGCATCCACGAAATGCCGCAGGGATTTTTATCCTTTCTTCTCTAATGCTGTCGGCGACGTTGTCGAATCACCGACTGGCGGAGCCTGGATCAGAAGATCAACTTCCGTGTCTCATGTACGGACTGAGGATCTTGTCTGGTGTCCATAGCTACAAGGCGCTCATGTTTGGATCCTGTAGTCAAGTTGCTGTTTGTTGAACTCTTGGGCTTACCATTCGTAATTTTACATTGCACCAAGGTAATCAATCCAGCCCTATATTTTGCAAAACTCACTACTCACAGAACGCACCCCTTTGAACCCCATACCAACAGACTTTGTTTGTATTCTCAATGAGGGTCCATTTGATACACCATGTATATGAGAAGGTAGCATAGGTGATAGTACACATGGAGTGGTTGCAGAAGCAAGTAAAACAAAGCCGAATGGGTACACTGTATGCCATGAAAAGAGAGAGTTTCTGAAGTTCACAGAGATGGAAGGCAGAATTGAACTATATACAGGCTATCTATATTTACTAGTCAATGGTAAACTGAAGGGTGATCAAAAATGAGAGCTGGAAACTCAAGCTGGATACAGTAGAAGCTGAGCAGAGATATATGAAAAGCAGGGAAGGGGATGGGTTACAAACCAAAATGTACATAAGGAATCCATGCCAGGAATGATTTTTGTGAGTTGTCAAGTTTGTGTCTCAACTTTTGGATAGCATGATGGAGAGCATAAGCAGATTGGGATCCATCAATACCACCCTCCCCTACTTGCTGAGCCAGAAGATGATCATAAAAGTCCCTGGCAACTTCTGGTGCATGTTTATCTCCAATAGCCCACATGGTGGCCACCACTCTGTGATATCCAGCTGCCAGCATCCCAGCAGCCAAATGGACAGCTTCCTCAGAAAGCCTCTCCCCCCCAGCACTTGTTTGACACGCAGACAGGAAAGCAAGGTCAGCATTTGCAAGGTTCTTCTGCATGATTTTGGAGAGAGTGAGGGATCCATCATGGAAAAGAAATCGGCTTTGAAGTGGCTCTTCTTGATTTTGGGATGCATGACATGCTAGGTGGATGCAGCTAAACTTCTCCATATAATTGAGACCTTCCTCAACTGTTAGGGCACTCCCTTCTACAGTCTGTGCTATCACACCATGGTTGAGAACCTGATCATGGATTGACCTGACCTCTTTTGTGGTGCCAGGAATAGGAGAATGGGCAAGTGCATCTGGCTGACATGTCAAGAATAAGCCAGAGACATCTGCTTTGATTGCAGATTTATTTTTGACTCTGTTGGCAAGGAAAGTAATGGTTGGTGTGTAGGATGAAACAGCATAATCAAGAACACTTTCACAATTTTCTTCTCCATAGATCCCTGCTGCATGAAGAGGAAGAAAAGCCAAAGGACCTGTTGGACACCACCAAATCCTTGGCAATCGTGTTGTGGATGTAGGTTGTGCTCTCTGTAACAATAGTCAGAACCAGAATATAATATCAGCTGGAAGCCACTTACTGAGAAGCCTAGTGCATCCAATATTGGCTTTACCATATCTTTCCACAAACCACTTAGAATATTGCGCACTTCTCTGAGCTTGCCCTTATGTGGCTTTATTCCCCTTCCTACAAGCTCTTGTGCATCCAGCTCAGCTGCTCGCATACGCAAGTCATGCTCTTGTAGATGCACAACCAAGCCCTGCTGAAATGTTGTGGCTTTTTTCTTGGAGAAGTTGGGTAGTGGGATGTGCAAAGGTTCATCCTCTCCAGCTCTCAGGGCAATGGCATCACACCTGCTGTCATGTATATTTATGACCACAATAGGCCCTGACTCTGGGAGATGTGAAAGAAGGGTGGAGCAGGGAGATGGCTGCAGGAAATCTTCAAAGCCCTTAACAGTAGTCCTGATGGTGTGAAGAAGTTGATCCCAGTCTTCTACCAGCTTTAAATGTGCTCGAGCTTTATCCTCCAGTGAGATTTTATCTGACATAGACATGTCAATTTGCAAGCTATCACGTGAGCTGGCAATTTCTAGCCTTCTTGAAACATCAATAAACTGTTGAGCAAGTGCTTGATTCTGCATTGAGAGACTGTCAAGAGGTGTACGGAGCTTGTTCAGCTGGGCCCAAACAAGACAGCGGCCTTGCTCAAGCCATTCCAAGGCTTTATCTACTTTTCCAATTGAGCATGCAGCAGCTGCAGCTTGAAGAGGTATGCCAGAAATATCCTGAAGATGTGTATATCGTTGCTGCATAGTCCTGTCAAGACCTGCAACCAAAGAAACTAGAGAGATGGCAGTATCAAAGGCAACAAGAGTCTGTGGTGACTTAGGAAAATGTTCATATGACAATGTGCCCCATTTTTTTGCTGCTCTCAGCTTTAGGGATGGAGAACCACAGCTGCGTGTTGCTGCAAACTTGTACTGAGAAATGCTTGTCGTCAAATCCTTGTCATTTTCTGAGAAGATAAAAGAGTGGTAAAATGAGGTGGCAAGATTGTAAAACATTCCAGACAGGGCTGAATGACCAATAGGAGTAAGCTTAAGTGCCTTTTGGTATGCCCCAATTGCTCTTGCAATATCAGAAGGATCACCAGCAGACTTGAGGCGACAATTGAATGAGTTTGCAAGATTGTTCAAGCGGGTAGGGAGGCTTGCATGCCCTTGAGGGGTGAGCTCAACTGCTCTCTCCTGTGCTGCAACTGCTTTGGCAATATCAGAAAGGTCATTAGTGTGCTCAAACTGCTGCACTAATGAGCTCCCGAGATTGTTGAGATAACTAGGAAGGCTTGCATGATCTGGAGGAGTGAGATCAACTGCTTTCTGGTGTGCTTCAGCTGCTTGAACAATATCAGAGAGATAACCAGTCTGTCCAAAGCGACATTTGAATGAGCATCCAAGATTATTGAGACAGAAGGGGAGATTTGCATGATCCTTGGGAGTGAGCTCAACTGATCTCTGGTGTGCTGCAATTGCTTCATCAATGTCAGCAAGGTCAAGGGTGTGTACAAAGCGGCGCACAAAAGAGGATGCAAGATTGTTGAGGCAGAATGGGAGGTTTGCATGGTTCTCAAAAGTAAGCTTGACTGCTCTTTGACGGACCCCAATTGCTTTGTTAATGTCAGAAAGATCACTAGTGCACTCAAACTGACTTGCAAATGAGCCTCCAAGATTGTTGAGACGAAAAGCAAGTTCTGAATGATTTTGGGGTGTGAGATCAACTGCTTTCTGGAATGCTGCAATTGCTTTAACAACATCAGATGGTACACCAGTGCACTCAAATTGACGCTGGAATGAGCCTCCAAGGTTGTTGAAGTAGTAAGGAAGGTCTGCATGACCTTGGGGGGTGAGCTCAATTGCTTTTTGGTAAGATGCAATTGCTCTGGCAGCGTCAGAAAGATCAGCAGTGCGCTCAAACTGAGACATCAGTGAGCCTGCAAGATTGCTCAGATAGCATGGGAAAGCTGCATTTTCATGAGAAATGAGCCCAACTGCTCTCTGATGTGCTTCAATTGCTTGAGCAAGGTCAGAAAGATGACCAAAGCGCCGGAAGCGGTGTGTAAATGAGTTTCCAAGATTGGTAAGATAGGATGGTAGTTGTAAATGGCCTGGAGGTGTGAGCTCAATTGCTCTCTGGTGCGCCTTGATTGATTCAGCAATATCAGAAGGATTGCCAGTGCGCTCAAAGCGCTTTTCCAATGAGCATCCAAGATTATTGGAGCGGAAAGGAAGATCAGCATGGCCCTGAGGCGTGAGCTCAACTGCTTTTTGGCGGGCAATAATTGCTTCATTGATGTCAGCAAGGTCACCAGTGTGCTCAAAGCGAAGCATAAACGAGCGACCAAGGTTATTGAGACGTGAAGGGAGTTTTGCGTCATCTTGGGGAGTGAGCTCAACCGCTTTCTGACGTACCGCAACTGCTTTGGAAATGTCAGAGAGGGTACCAGTGCGCTCAAAGCAGCGTGTCAATGAGTTTCCAAGGTTGTTGAAAAAGGAAGGCAGTGCTGCATGGCCTGGAGGGGTGAGCCTGATCGCTCTCTGATGCGCTTTGATTGACTCAGCAATGTCAGAAAGGTCACGGGTGCGCTCAAAGCGAGAGCTGAATGAGCATCCAAGATTGCTCAAACGAAGCCGGAGATTGGCTAGATCCTGAGAAGTGAGCTCAACGGCTCTTTGGCGGGCTCTGATGGCTTCACCAATGTCAACAAGATCGCCAGTGCGCTCAAAACGATCTTCCAATGAGCTTCCAAGAATGCTGAGATAGAGAGGGAGTTTGGCATGATTCTGTGGAGTAAGCTCAACTGCTCTCCTGTGGGCCTCGATCGCTTCAGTGGTGTCGGAAAGATTCCCAGCATGCTCAAAGCGACGTGTGAATGCCCGTCCAAGGTTGTGGAAATAGGAAGGCAGGTGAGCGCGGCCCTGAGGAGTAAGCTCAACCGCCTTCTGATGGGCTGCGATTGCTTTAGCAATGTCAGCGAGATCACCACTCTGCCCAAAGTGACGTGTATAAGAGCTCCCAAGGTTGTTGAGACAGACAGGAAGGGCTGAATGGCCTGGGGGGGCGAGCTCAATTGCTCTCAAGTATGCTTCGATTGATTCGGCAGTGTCAGAGCAATTGCTGGCCCGTTCAAAGCTGTCCCTGAGTGCATTCAACAGGTTACTATCAGCCACAGTCTCTGCATGTTCACCAGGAAGGATCGCAGGCACTGAAGTTTGCGGCGCTTCAGCGGTGCTGCTACGGCTACGTTCAGCGTCAATCGTCTGAGATAAACCAGACACAATACCTGTTTGGGTCCATTGTGCTTGTGATTGAATATTGGAGGGTTGTAAGCGCAGGATTTGTTAGCGGAGAGCGTCGATGGCGGAAAGGAGAGGCAACGCGCGTGGCTTGCGTGTCCTCGTATAAATGAAATGCGAGCGAGATGATCACTGATACGGCACAGACCATGTGAACAGTTTTCCAGCCTCATGGTTGTACGGCGAACATACAGCTTTTTCATTTCGGGCCAAATTAACCGACAGCACCTCATTTAGGGGAAGAAGCCAAGCTATGTTCTGAGCTTCTCTCTTCTCTTCCATTTCGAGGCGCCGATATCTCTTTCTGCACGGAGCCATCGTCACTTATTGCGGCACTCCATCCATCCGATGGACGTGATATATGAGCCCGCGATCTGGCAATATGATCTCTGGCCCAGTTGTCTCGACCTTTGCATGCGGCGTTCGTGAACTCTGACCGACTCTGGAATGCGTGCATTGGGTGGGCGTCACAATCGTGGTGTGGTGCTGTTCATGGATCTCTGGAGTTTATCGGGATGCCTCATTGCGCGACGCAGCACATCGTGTGGTAGGTACCTAGAATTTGATAGCATCGGAACTTAGACGGAAGTGCGATCCATATGTGGCCTCCTGACACAATGGGTCCGATGGGCGCGTTATTCAATCACTGATAAGAGCTTCAATTTATCAACGAAAGGGCTCGAGAATCTACCGAATACAACAATACGTGCATCACGCCATGGCCGACCGGGAATGAGCAGCATGCGTCGTCAGCCTAAAGCCCGTACCGACGGACAAGACGGAGAAGGTACGTACCCGGTCTGCCCCCCCTGCCCAGTTGGGGTTTCATTGTTCAGAGATTGTTAGGTCACGGAGAATGCGGGATCTCTTGGAGCTCCGTGCACCAAGACCGATTTGAAACGATGGAAATGGTTTGGATGATTGGAAGGCGGATTGGACGAGTTCATCGATAGGCGAGTCAATTTGTGAAATTACACGTTCAGCTAGCAACCGTCATTCCTGCACAGGAACACAGCCGACGCCCCGGGGTCACTCCACCAAAATCTTCACCCTCCAATACCGCCTCAAAGTCTTCACCGAGCTTGTCCCTGATATCCTCTCGGTACCCCATCAAGTTCTTCCTTCCCTCCCCAGCGTCTTGAGGCTACGCTTTCCCAACCCCTTCCTCGGACGGAGTTGACCACGGAGTTACTCCCGCCGAACAACGTTCCGCTAGCCTCCAGACGGTTCCTGGGGTTTCTTCACCTGAAGCGGACAATGAAAGAGACGCTTGCGAGGCATGATGTGTCGTCTGTGGTGAGTGCTGGAAGATTGGACAGGGTCTTCGTTAACCTGATTCATAAGTCAATTTGAAACGTTCTTCTTCCTTTCCTTCGTTCTCATCATGTTAGTGCCATCACCGGGTCGCGTTTCTGTATTGAAATAAGGTGGTAGATGGTCTAGAATAGACGATAGAAGGCATTGTTACCCAGTAAGTGGGCATGTGGTTCTTCGCAATTGCCTGGGCATTATTAGTCCAGCGCCAGGCGGAGAGACTCGAGCGAAAGATGATGAACGGAGAGATAGATCTCGAAGAGCTCAGAAGCAGTGGAGAGATACAATGAATTGCGAGTGAACGACTTCCCTTCGACACAGAGTCGAGGTCAACTGGCAACGGTCACCTCCGGGGCCTTTGGCGCGCCGCCCTGGGAGAGGCGTGGGAATGTCGCCAAACAAGAACAATCGCTGGTCTCGGTCGTCGCAGAAGAGCGCTACGAGAGTATCATCGTTAACCAGAGATCCTCCTAGACTCGTGACCAGCCCTCTATGAAACGCGGAGCAGGCCTGTCACAGGTCTAAGATCCTCCAAGCTAGGATAATTTCTCTCAGTCTCATTCCTCAGAGATAGTCTGGTGTTTATTGTGACAGATGTACTCAGCTGACGGCACAACTGCATAAGAACTCAAGTTAATGGCGGTGGGATAAATAATGATAAGTAATTTAGGAGGAGACTAAGAGTCAAAGGTTCGTTTTAAACCGTCAGATCGTCCAACACCGCCCTGACCGGCATCCCCTTCTCCTCCATCTGGGAGCCTTTTCGAACTGAAGGTGAGATAATCTGCGATAAATTCCATATAATCTCGTCTTCCGTCGGCTCGAAATGCATCTTAGAGAATATTGTCGCGAGGATGATTTCTAGATCGTTTGTCAGAATATTCAGAATGGATACACGAAGCAAATGAGGAATGGCGCTCACTCATTTCAATCATCGCAAAACGCAAACCACTGTACAAACGCCCATCAGCACCCATCCGGAGGAAGAAACGAGAAGGGAAAAAGGGACTCACATACAAGCTCTACCTCCACCCAAGAACGACAGCATCCCACAGAAAGCTGCAGGGATTTTTACGGTCGACTTATACGGAGTTGAACTCTTCCTTTCTTCTTCAGTGCCGTCGGCAATATCAGTTGTCGAATCACTCATCCACCTCTGTGGTTTCCACTCCTTCGCATCGTCACCCCACACTTCTTCCAGTCGATTCATACCCTGAATCCCAATAAAGATTGTGGTGCCTTTGGGTACGCGCACGGACGTGGTTTGGGGGTGAGAGTCAGACGTCGAGTCTGAGAGTGGAGTATACGGGATGGTGGTTTCCTTGACACAACTGGAAGAATCGAATCAGCGCGACGAGCCTCCGGGCAAGCGAAAAAGGCGCACCTTCTCCGAACGAAAGGTACGGATGGGTACCTATCCAACGCATCAGAATTAGTCGTCGTCCTCGAATGAGTGCCCTAGGGGGCTTACATTCGCAAAGTTTCTTTTACCACCGCATCCAACCACGGTAACGACATGATCGTCTCTTGGTCTAACCTCCCGTTCTCTTGCTCGTCATCATCACTTTGGGACCGACGGCGCCGGTGGGCTTCACGTAGCTCGGCTCTAACTTGTTCCTGGACCTCGGGGTGCGTTGATAATAGATAGATGATTCGGGAAAGGGCTGAGGATGTCGTGTCTTGGGCGCCGAAAATCAAAACTCTGTCAAACGGATCAGTGGTCAATAAAATTTGGATGTGGAGCAGGAGTCCGTACGTCATCTGCCCCGTCAACTCGTCGTCACTCATCCTCTCCTCCTTCTGAGCCTTCTCATTCGCTTTCACTACACCCACCCATCAATTCACGCTCCCGGCATCCAGGTGTCAAGTGAGAGGCACTTACGCAACATTGAAATAACATCCTTCGGCCTCCCGCTTTCACCGGAATCCTCGCCGTCTGCCAAAAGCCGGGTCTGCTGGTCCCTGCGCTCTTTCAAAATCTTTCCAGCGTAATCGTGCATCACATCCGAGATTTCTTTCACCTTCTGCACCCTCCTACTCGGCATCCATTCTACCAGCTTCCGCCTAAACCATGCTGGACCTAGCTTGACGACAAATGGGGTGAACTGTCGCGCGAGGGCGAAGGAGAATAGGGTTGGGCTGTCGGTCATCGTGTGTTAGTCTCCTAATCTGGAATACATGGGTACAGAGCGGGAGGACGACTCACATCAACTCCTTAATCGCACTCGTATATGGATTGTTCACTCTCGAGTCAAGAGGATCGAACGAGTACCCAAGGATCGCTCGACCGACCATTTCGAGGGAGACTCGGGAGATCCATTCGGACATGTCGAGGACACCTCCTCGTCTACCTTTACCTGTACCGTTTTCTTTCGTCTGCTCGGCCAATTCGGAGCCGGTGATTTCGTTAGAGAGGACTTTAACGAGCTACCCGATGATGTTAACGTTAGCTTTGATATCGAGGTAGAGGAGGGTAGCTATACACCGTACCTTTTCAGCGATCTCATAAAATGTAGGTGTCACTTTGGCTAATTGCGCCGTTGAGAACATCGGACTGGCAAGTTTTCGTTGGCGCTTATGCAGGTCACCTATCGTAGCACGTAAGCACCATGTATCCATACTCTCCTTGGAGCGAAAGGGTGGGCAGTGTTACCTTTGGTGGCCACCAACCCCGGTCCAAAGATCAATTTGTTCGTTCTAAGCATTACGCGGTGTGGGTTAGTAAGTATACGGCAGGGAAACGGATGAATGAAAATGACTGACTCGAGAAAAACAGCCGTCTCTTCGAAACAATCTTGCTGTCTTCCTAAAATCGCTTGGATGGCGTGCGGATCTGAGATGTAAAGTTGCTCGTCCTACGGCAATGGATACCGTGGTGCGAGATAGGTAGACGTATTGTCATTGGGTGCGTTATAGACGAAGACGATAGAAGAGCGCAACTTACCCCAAAGAACCCATACACTTTGGCTATCCCACCGAACTTGTCTGTCAGGCTCTCGTGGAAGGGCAACCCTTTGGAGTTAAACAGCTGCTTGAGGTTACCTGCAGGGGGCGAGATCGTCAGCTCACTTCAAAACTTCGGTTCTATAGGAAGGGAGTAAGGATGAATGAAAGAGATCGAGATTCACCCATAGTCCACGACTCCGCCTTGGGTCCTGGAATATCGCGGAACGGCTCCTCCCTGAGAATTCTTCGAAGGATCGAGTAGATCGTGAAGGCGAGGGCGGCGGAGGTTAGGCTTGGCAAGAGAGGGCTGTTGGGGGACTGAAAGTCGATCATCGTGAGCTAGTGCTGCAGTACGATAAATTCAAGTGGACGAGAGAAAAGACTAGTAGCAGAGGTAGCGTCAGCCAACGAGGTCAGAGGCAACCAGAAGACCTGGTAAACCGGGGGCGATAATAGCGACGACGAGAGGATGCGAGCCAGAAAACTAAATCTACATACCAAGGCAAGTCCCCAGGATTTATACTCCTTGCAAGCGGCTATTTGCATCCTGTCACATGAAAGATGCTAATTCAGACGCTTTGTTGGTAACCTAGTCGGAGGTCAGCATCCAGTAGCTTCCGCCAAACAGACAAAAAACGGAAGTGCATTCCACCGTAGACACATCGGTGGTCCCAGATCTACTCCCTTGACGAGCTGTGCGTATGATGTCCGAGTCTCAGAAAGGGACCTCGCTAGTCGCCGAGTCCCTGCCCCACCAGCTATTTCGTCGCAAGTACGGTTTCAGACCAGACTAGGTATCGGCGCTTCCAAACTTGACCGGACTCGGAAAAGAACAAGAGCCTGTCTGAGGCTCGCTCACGGGTTCAGGTGACCGGTTCGGTTGGAAGGTCTGAAGGGGAAGGTTGGCCGGGGATCATTAGATCAGAGAGACGACTCAACTGTCAATGGGACCAAACGGTGGCAGATGGTGCTGCTGAATACAACAATGGTCATTTGGTGGTCCTGCTCACTCCCGTTATAATTAAAGAGAGCACACACTGCGGTCACTGAGGAGAAACGAGGGATCTCGAAGGAGAAAAAAATACGGTGCCGAATCGTTGCTTGCGCTTGTAGACGTCCCGAGACCCGAGTGATATGGAGAATGGATGAAAGTGGACATAAGGACGATATACAGTGCTGACGTGGGCGCCCTAAAGGGGACGATTATGAGCCGGTTTTGAAATAGCGATGGCCGCTGAAGGCCACCTATAATCAGGCACAGGTCATCAAAACCCTCCACCAACATATTTGCACCGGAAGGCAACACGCCGTTTTCGACAAGTCCTAATCCGATCCCTACGCGACGGAGCCAAATTTGGGCTGTAAACAAACGTTACCAATGAGCAATAGAAGCCTCTATTTCGAAACAAAGGTCCCAATAGCTCACCTCAATTCTTCTATATCTGATGAGCTATTAACTGCATCCTAGGCACTGCTCGACTTGAGGATCTGAACATGCGTCTGTGAAAGAAGGGTCCGGGTAGAACGGGGAGAGAACCATCTAGGCGTGAAGGATCTCTTATTCAGCTTGACATCACCCCGTTCTGTGGCAATTGAGCGCTCGTCCGAGGATTGGTGAAACCTGATGCTGTCGGTATCCTGCCCGGGGTTGAAAGGACAAGATGTACCCAGAGCTAGTTCAATCTGTGAGTACAGTCATTTCCGCGACGCAAGTCATTCGCAGGTTGGCATTTCGACTTTGCAGCGAGGATAATGAGGATAGGATAAAGAAGAGAGTCGTGGACGGTGTGGCTGCGCTTGTCCTTGCTTGGCACTTTCTCACGCTTATTTCCGGGCCTCGCGGGTGGTTGCAAGAGTCGATGTCAGAACAGCCATCGCGTCGAAACAAAGCCCTCTCGAGCCAGCTTGTCTCTACACAGCATTTGGGTGCATAGCGGCATCCACGAATCTTGCCAGGACTCAGTACTCATCCCTCGCGCAAATCCTCGCTGTAGACTCATGGCAACGTCCACGACATCGTACTTCAAGAACGCTAGGAAGTTCACGGCTAACAACACCTTCAATCTCTATATCTCATCTAGCGAGGGTAAGTCACCTCATCAAACAAAAATCTGTCTAGCTGAAGACGGGATAGCTGCCCAATATCTGGGTCAAACAGGGGCTTTCGGGTATGAGTACAGCTCGTCTCAGCCCTATTCACCCTACGGTCCACCATCCGGGGCTCATACACCGCTCCCATCCAATCCGATGGTTCGACTTGGCAGTGGTACTGACGCAGGTCGAACGCCCGCGATCGCACACCCGTTCTCTACCATGAAAACCTTCGAAGGTCAGAGGTTAGGCCCACTCTGCTTCCTCGGAGACACTACTGGGAACGGATTACTCGACATCATCGACTTCGCGTCGCCATCCAGTGGAGTACAGGTCTCCTTGGCCAACACCGACGGGTCCTTCCAACCTCCTCGAGTCATACTGCACGACTTCACCTACGCCCACGGCGGTTGGATGCCGGACATTCACCCACGTACGGTTGCCGATCTCACCGGGGATGGTCTGGTCGACCTCGTAGGCTTTGGAGATGCCGGCGTATACGTAGCGTTCAACAACGGGGATGGGATCTTCCAACAGCCCAGGTTGATCGTCGAAGATTTCGGTGCTAGCCCCGGAGGCGGAGGATGGGAAGCCACGAAACACCCACGTTTCATTGCCGATCTTACGGGGGACCGTCGAGGCGACATCGTTGGATTCGGCGGAGCGGGAGTATACGCGTCGTATAACAATGGAAACGGGACCTTTCAACGCCCACGGCTTGTTGTAAAAGATTTCGGATACGAAGCGGGTGATTGGAGGGTGGAGCACCACCCGAGACATGTGGTCGATCTTACCGGGACCGGTATGGCGGATATTGTTGGGTTTGGGGATAACGCGGTTTGGGTTTCTTATAATGACGGGAGAGGGAACTTCGGACCGGTCCAAGAGCTGAGGCATCATTTGGGTACAAGCAACTAGGATCCCTCGACGACGTGCGATTCGCACCGTTCCACCTCCCTTTCCTAACCACCGATCCTAACCTCGGGACAACACGACATGCCTCAAACTTGCGTTGCGCCTCCACCTCCACCGTCATCCTGACACGACGAAGCCCTAGAGACCGTCGTCAACGATAACATCACGTTACAGGCCTGACTCATTGCGAGGAAGATGGGGAAAGGAAGGAGGGACCATCCGAAGAGGCCGGGGGAGAGGGCAAGCAGGACTTGGGAGAGGAAGGGGATACAGGGGTTATCCTGGATAGCGATGACGAGTTTGATGATGGTTTTGAGTTAGTTAGAGGACGCGAATCTCGGTGAAATCGATCTGGGGTCTGGGGGTAGGGCGGTGAAGGCGATGCATGAGGATGGGGAGTTTGAGCGTGGCAAGGATGCTGTAGCTTCGGCTGTGAACATGATGAGGAGGGTAGCGGTGAGGACGAGGACAAGGATGAAACCCTTTAAATCGACTCACCGCAGCGATACATTCCTTCATTGATATTACGCCTTCCAACAATCTAAACCACTTCATCGGTCGAGATTCGTGCCAAATGCGACGCCAGCGGAGCTTCCATGAAACTATGACGCAAAAAACGGCTCAAGGATGTTCCAAGACTAGGTTAGTAACGCGCCTCGTCACACATCCTTCCAACTGACCTCAGTTTTGGCGTATATAGCTCCACGAAAATTAACAAATTCGTCAATGATCTCTTGGTGAGAAGTCGACCGACAAAGCCATAATCGTTGCGCTGGGTGTGGCGATCAGGTGCGTACTTCCAGTCGAGAGTCTGTCTGCCTGTACTGAACGCCAGGTAGGACAGACGCCCGCTACTCTGATCCTTCCATGGGTTGACACATCGAGTGAAGCGCTATTGTATTCGCCGGTAGAACCCTTGAATTGATGCTATGACCGGTGCTAGTGCGTGTCCAGAAATACATTGCAGTTCCATTCTTCCGATGCTGTCACATAGACGCTCACAACATGAGGTGCTGCGGCGTGGACCACGAGTCATTCCAATATGTTCCAGAAGCTCCAAAAACATCCTCACTTCACCGTTTTGACGGTCATCTATCACACGCGGTCCGGATGCGATCCGAGCCTCACAGAAAGTCACCCAGATAACGGATCGCCAACTCGCAGAGATGTCTCGGTATGGACACGGTACCACGACAGAGAACTACATTCTCGTGTAGAATAGGAGGGTAGAGTCTTGAAGAGGTACGAGATGACAGAAAGTCAGCGGCGTTCGAGCATGTGCTGGTTTTGATTAAGTTAATTTGTCCCGCCCGAAAGAGGTGCTGTGGAACCACGAGGCAATGATATTGTTCACATGATGCGCATATCGGTGGGCGTCTTCATATATAAGAGCACGAGAACCGCGAGCGTTACCCTTTCCTTTTCGCCATCAACATCGATATCCTTTGTGAACGAAAGGCCCCACCTTGTGTACCCACCCAACATCTCAGTCGAAAGGACAATGGAGGAAGTTAGGTATGTTCCAGCGGCACACTCGAGACGCTCGACGCTGAACATAACTCCAGCACGCCGCTTTTGACCGGTAATCCGGATGAAAGGTAAGTTACATTTTAGATAGCCTAACGAAGCAATAGATCCCTCACTGCCGTACCGCCTGACATAGTCCCCAAAGCCGATTCTATCTGATAGGTATGAACGACGTTCTCCGCGAGATTTCGATCAAAAGGCTGATTTGCGACGGCATCTGTAGAGCTTTCTCTTGAGCTTTCGGACAGTGGCACAGACTCTGAATCTGGTGCTCTTACGGACGGTGATGCTGACTCTGATGAGCATCCAGGCAGTAGCCTTAACTCAGTCTCTGGCAAGCGGCCAGACAGTGACCTTGACTCTGTCTCTGGCAAGCACTCTGACAACAACCTCAACTCTGGCGAGCATTGCGGCGATATTGACTCGGTCTCTGCTGAGCATGCTGATAGTGACCTCAGCTCTGGCAACCATCCAGATAGTGACAGTGACAGCAACTCAGGCTCTTTCAATATGACTGAACTTGTCGTTATGGGGCTGAAAGATCAGCCTGATGGAAAACACTTCCCACTCGCTAGAGTCTCCCCTTGGAAATGGAGGATTGAGCAATTTATTGAACTGTAAGCCAACTCTTGTTCTAATTTTACCCAACCAAGTTGCTGAACTATCTTTCCTAGCCCTGCAGAGGTTGAGGGAATTGACATTGTTGCTAAGTCTGAGGAAGGCTTGGTTGTAGGCAGTGTGCATCTGAATTGCTTAACCATGGAAACTGACCCAATTTGCTCAGAAGATGGTAGGAATAGAATGTGTTTAGGCTCTGTGTGTTCATTGTAGCTGAATAGAAATTTTCAGGCCCTACACAGGGATCAGAGACTCTTTATGGAGGGCTACCAGCATCCCTGGCTCTATTGTGGGAGGTGTGTGATATACCATCCAATGTGACAATGGAGGGTAAGTCCTTTTGCAAAGTATAACAGAGGAAAATTTTATTCATCAGCTTATGCAGAGCTTCCTGCCTATCTGGATTACTCTGGAAACTTTCTCCAAGACCAATTTGAATGGACTGGAAACCTTTCTGATATTGCCGAAGCAATTGAGGCCCATCAGAAAGCAGTTGAAATGACTCCTCAAGATCATGTAGATTTTCCTGGCCGGCTTGCAAATCTTGGAACTGCATTTTTGCGCCGCTTTGACAGGACAGGAGATATTTCTGACATTGCTGAAGCAATCAATGCTCACCAGAGTGCAGTTGATCTTACTCCACAGGGTCATCCAGACCTTCCTGGCATGCTAAGCAGCCTGGGATCTTCTTTCAGGAACCAGTTTGAACTGACAAGTGATATCTCTGACATTGCAAAGGCAATTGGAGCACATCAACAAGCAGTTGAGCTTGCTTCCTTGGACCACATTGACCTTCCTGGAATTCTCAAAAATCTTGGAAGCTCATTCTTGTGTCGCTTTGAACGCATTGGTGATCTTTCAGACATTGCTGAGGCAATCAAAGTACTCCAGAGAGCAGTTGAGCTTACCCCCCAGGGCCATAGCAGTCTGCCAAAAAGGCTCAGTGCTCTTGGAAGCTCATTTTTGCGCCGCTTCCAATACACAGATGACATTCATGACCTCACTAAAGGAATTGAAGCTCATCAGAAAGCACTTGAACTCACTCCTCATGGTCATGCAGACCTCTCTCACAGGTTTAGCAATCTGGGAAGCTCATTCTTACATTTCTTTGAACGGATGGGTGATCCTGCCAACATTACTAAGTCTATTGGAGCATACCAGAAAGCCATTGAGCTTTCTCCTCCGGATCATGCAGACCTGCCTGCCACACTCAGCAACCTTGGAAACTCATTTGTGCAGCGCTTCAAACACACAGGTGATCTTTATGACATATCTGAAGCAATTGGAGCACACCAGAAGGCAATTGAGCTCACACCTCTGGAGCATCCAGCCCTTTCTACTAGGCTTAGCAGCCTTGGATATGCTTTCTGCTGTCGATTTGAACACACACATGATCTTTCTGACATTGCTGAAGCAATTTCAGCACATCAAAGAGCAGTCAACCTCATTCCCCAGGATCATGCAGACCTTCCTGCAATGCTTAGCAATCTTGGGAATTCATTCATGCATCGATTTGAATATATGAATGATTTTTCTGACATTGCTGAAGCCATTAAAGTGCACCAGAGGGCAGTCAAGCTCACTCCCCAAGATCATGCAGACCTTCCTGGTAAGCTCAGCAATCTTGCAAACTCATTCATGCATCAATTTGAATGTAAGGGTGACCTTGCTGATATTGCTAATGCTATTGAGGTGCTTCAGAAAGCAGTTGAGCTGACTGCCCAGAACCATGCAGACCTGCCTGTCTATCTGAACAATCTTGGAAATTCGTTCATGCACCGCTATGGACAAACAAGGGATCCTTCTGACATTGCTGAAGCAATTAAAGCACATCAGAGAGCAGTCAAGCTCACTCCTCATGGGCATGCAGACCTGCCTTTCTATCTCAAGAATCTTGCCCACTCTTTCTATATTTCTTCAATTGACACAGAGAGTCATGATGATCTAAACACTAGCATTTCATACTACATGACTGCGGCAACCTGCGGCTTTGGCCCACCATCAGTCAGACAGCTAGCAGCCAGACTTTGGGCTGAGCTGTCATTCCAACTTGATCCTCAGTCACCACAAAATCTTGCTGCATTTGACACTGCTATTGGTCTGATTTCCTTGGTAGCAGGTCTTGGGCAGACAGTTCAACATCGCTATACACAGCTTCAAGATATCTCAGACTTACCTTGTATGGCTGCTATTGCTGCTTGCTTACTAGATCGAGCAGATAAAGCTTTGGAATGGCTTGAGCAAGGCCGCTGCCTCGTCTGGAGTCAGCTGAATGATCTCCGTACACCTCTTGATAGCCTCTATATGCATGACAAAGAGCTTGCACATAAATTTCTGGATATCTCAAGAAAATTGGAAAATGCTGCTTCTCATCGCAGCCCATTGCACATTGACATGCTCATATCAGACAAGATCTCAGTAGAGAATCAGGCTCGGGCTCATTTGAAGCTGGCTAAAGACTGGGATGAGGTCCTTCACACTATACAGACCACTGTTCCAGGCTTTGAGAACTTTCTCCAACCATCTCCTTGTTCTACCCTGCTTCAGCATCTTCCAGACTCAGGACCTATTGTCATCATCAATATCTTTGAAGGCTGGTGTGATGCCATTGTACTGCTGGCTGGACTGGATGAACCTTTGCACATTCACCTTTCCAACTTCTCCAAGGAGAAGGCCGATATATATTACCAGGATCTATGTGCTCAGCTGGAAAGGCACCACTTGCGCATGCAGGTGGAGGGGACTGAGGAGCCACTATTGGCAGAGAGGGCTATAAGGCCAAAAGGAAGCAAGAGGGTGTACAATAAAGATGTTGTATTCAACATTCTGGCAGGTCTGTGGAATAATGTTGTAAAGCCAGTATTGGATGCACTCGCATTTTCAGTAAGTGGACTTTATGCAATTATTTCATAAGTATTCAATCTGATTAATGATGCAGAAGTCTGAACCATCATCCAAGAAAGAGCTACCAAGGATCTGGTGGTGTCCAACAGGTCCTTTGGCTTTTCTTCCTCTTCATGCAGCCGGGATTTATGGAGAAAAAGGCTCTGAAAGCATCTTGGATTATGCTGTCTCATCCTATACACCAACCATTGCTTCTCATATCAATAGAGCAAAGAGAGATTCTTCAATCAATGCAGCTGTCTCTGGATTATTCCTGACATGCCAGCCAAATGCGCCTGGGGCTTCCTCCATCCCTGGAACCACAACAGAGGTCAGATCAATCCATGACCAGGTCATCAAGCATGGTGTAAGAACACAAAGCATTGAAGGAAGTGCTCTTACAGTTGAGGAAGGTCTCAAGTGTATGGAGGAGTTCAGCTGCATTCACCTGGCATGTCATGCATCTCAGAACCAAAAAGAGCCACTTGAAAGCCGATTCCTGTTCCATGATGGTCCCCTGACTCTTTCAAAAATCATGCAGAAGAATTTTAAAGATGCTGACTTTGCTTTCCTTTCTGCATGCCAAACAAGCACAGGGGAGGAGAAGCTTTCTGAGGAAGCTGTCCATTTGGCTGCTGGAATGTTGGCAGCTGGATATCGCAGAGTGGTGGCCACTATGTGGGCTATTGGAGATCACCATGCACCAGAAGTCGCAAAGGACTTCTATGATTATCTTTTGACCCACCAAGCTGGCAGCAATGGTTTTGATGGCTCTCAATCTGCTTATGCCCTTCATTATGCTATTCAACAGCTGAGGCAGAGAGTTGATAATTCCCAGAAATCACTCCTTGCTTGGGTCCCTTATGTGCATTTTGGTTTGTAACCCATATATCTTTCCCTGAATGTAGCCAAATCCTTTTCTTTTCTTCTTTTCTTCTTTTCTTCTTTTCTTCTCTTTTTTTCTTTTTGTTTCTCTTGGCTTATAATGTTTGGATTTCATAGCCTCAATTTACTATGACATACCTGCAAGTTGCAGCAATTTACCTCACCCTTTTATCCAGATTCACTCATACTTAGGCTTGCTCCTCTGACTTCCCACTGTGTATGATATTCAAGACTGAGGCTGGCGCAGCTGCTTAGGTCGCGGGTTATCAAAGAGTCAAGTAAATCTCTGGCCCTCAATGTGGGCTTGTTAGCAATATCCGTCTTTCCATGTACAATACTGTGAACGCTGTTGTATGGACTCTGTGATCGTATTTCTACATATTGGCGGTGTAAGACGAAGTAAGCAGATCGCACGGCGCAAACGGTCTCCAGCGATCCAGCGACGGTGTTGGCAGACAGGCATAAACATGCTCAGTACGTAAGCCTCGGCCTCCCTCATCGCGTTTTTTCCCTCTACCTGTCAGAAAAAGATTATGCAACTCCGCTCGCCAATTTCACCACCGCCGTTATTGCGTTGCCCAGCGCTGCTAATATAAAAGAATCGGGATACAGTTCCTCAGCGGGAATGAGCTACGTGAAGGACTTTGATTTTCATCGAGGAAAGCTGGTGACGATACCTTCATCCTAGTAAGCATATACTAGGCATTAGCACTCGTAGTGTGTGGTACTGGGCCTTACGAACAACTATAGGGACAAGGGAACAAAAGAACAGCCTGAGGGACTGCGGCACCAGCACCTCTGCAGCCATTCCTCCGGCCCGTTCCATCACCGTCTGGTCCAACTAAATTTCCTCTTTCGCGGGCTCTCTCCGCACAATCCAGATCCAAGCGTTCCTAGATGTCTCATCCTCCTCGTACGACAAAGATCCCAAACACGTCCCCTTTTATAAAGCAGGCACGACTGATTGCAAACTTGAGGTGGAAGGGAGGGCGATATGGAGAGAGTTGGATAAGAAGTCGAAGGAGCGGGCTGTGCTAGAACATCGATGACGAGCTGGATGACGGATTTGGTGAGGACAGGGCCTTGAGCAACGAAGAATTGGACGTCAAAGGAGCAGTCAAACAAGAGCCTATAGACCTCTTGAGGGGGTGAGTAGTGCGTCTATCTGAGTTCTTCCACCTCAACCACCTGCCTCCTTGCTGTAGCCCCAAGGAAATTCGACTCTTGCAGGACCCGTACCTTCATCTAGCCCCCAATCCATCATCGACGGCGCCGTGTAGGGGAGCAGACGAGATCCTTGGCGTACTGTGAAACACCGAGCCGGACCAACGTTGGTAGTGGCTAATGCCTTCACCTTCTTCCTGCCCCGCTGGCATCCGTGGTCTTTCATGGCTTTCCGTCGAAGGTCTGTCATGGCCCTCCGCTTGAAGCTCTCCATCACAATGCCCTAATACCGATGAGCGCGACATCAGGAAAATTGGAAGACGGGGGTATTTTCAGATACACTCGATCGTGAGAAGCAACTCTGATATATCATGTAATGCGATACAATTCCGTGTCGTTAGAGGATAATAACATACAAGTTAGCGGCAGTCTTTCAAGCTTGACCATTCTGCCCTCCTCTGACCACCACATACCAGTCGGGCAACGGGTTGATAATGTGTTTGTAGAGGTTTATCACCCGTTGTCAATAATATACCAGTCAGATTAACCTGACAATTCTGGGTCTCTGTTATCATCTAACTACAGCTCAGATAGGGCCGTGATAAGGCGGGTGGAAGCCCTTGTGATCTTATCTCATACGACTGACTGCCTTCTCGATCTGGCAATTCATCCGTTTCCTGAACAACACTTTGCAAAGCGTTGTAGCCTCTTCTCATATCGGCAACATTCTTCTGAATCTGAGTATTCTGTTATTCTCTGACCGACGCTAGCGTCAGTCGATAACAGATCGGTATTGCGTTTGCAAGACATTGCCACTCATCGCCAGTCAGACTTGGTTCACCGTTCCGACTCTTAGCGCTCATCTACTGGGGATCAGGCAGTGCCCTGATAACGCAACCGTCAACAGTTGTGCCTCCTCTCCACCTCCGCCATTAGGCCCTCTTACCACTGCTGAGCAGCCAGGTACCTAGGCGATCATTCGTTTAGACGCCTTGCCTTCCAACCACGTACATATCCAGGACTCCAACACGAACGTTCGAGTAGCTTTTTCGAAGAAAGGCAGAGTTTGTAAGCTGATTTCGGATACCCGCCAATCATTGTCATTTTCATATATCAAAACAGTAAAAAAAATCGGACAGAGGAATAAGCGAGTATACCGCACCAGCGATTGAAGGAGCTCTGGTCGGGTGTGCCCCAGAAGTTGAACAGGCGCAGGAGCAAGCCAAAACAGACCAGAATGCACCATGAACGAATGACACGTAGCTTGCCAACCCGTTTGCGCGCATATCAAGAAATCAGTGGGCTGTGCATAGCCCCACTCTCGGCCAGGGATCCTGACAGAGCTCGATACGGCACCTGCCCAATAGCCCCTGCTTCATTTCCAGTTGACACGTTGACAGTGATAGCCAGCCTGGGACTAATGGATTTCACGCCTTCCGTCAGCGCATGGCACATCACTAGTAAGTTCGAGCAAAAGACGCACTGGCATACAAGCTGTGTGTTGGGCCCACACCGACGAAGTAGATCCCTGGACTGCAGTGCAGCTTGACAGCAACCTAAGTGCATAAGGTTCCGCTGATAGTGAGGTGAGGCAGGTCAATCTGGAGGATGGAGACGTTCTCCGAAGCTCACGCTGTGCGGAAAGTTGGAAGAGGTTTCGAAGAACCTCCCGAGTATGTAGCAGGATCGAAAGCTCCTTCACAAAGGCATTGGACAGGGTACTGCAGCGCATTGAGAAATGGTGAGCTTCAATGCACTTGAACTTTCTAGGAGGAAAGGACACTCACAACTCGCAGTAGTATACATTTCAAAGGACGAAGATTCTAGTTTCTTTGTTTTCATGGCGCAAGTCTTCCAATTCCTCATTCTGTCTGTTCGCGCTGTCGTTGAGCTTCGGGTCGGCGCTTTGCATTCCTCATGCTTTCCGACTTGTTGAAGATGTAGCCGGCGCATTTAAACGCCCATCGGCGTCCTAAAGCAAGGAAACGCTCAGCGGACTTCCTGTATTCCCCAGCTCTGTACAGCTGACCATTTTCCTAGCTGAAGAGAATACTTAGTGAGAAAACGACGGGAAAGAACAAAGAATGCATACCAAGGACAGAATAAACTGACGTCTGAGTCTATCGTCCTTCCGACTTCTCATCCAAAAAGGATCCAACCTTTGCGCTGTCCATGAGATAATGGACCCCAAAAAGGCGAGCACAACCCGGAGGTGAGTCCGCACGCACGTCCTGGTCTACGCTTCATCCCATCGGCAACAGGTTGCGCTTCTTGAGAAAGTGCAAAACGGAACGATCCGAGTACGAGTCGGCTGTTCCGAATTTGGTACTGAGTTCGGTCTTGAGGTCTCGGAACACTGCCAGGAGCGCTGCAGTGAATGCAAAGCAGTGGAGGGGTCAGTTTAAGCTCGTGGCAAATAGAGAGAACTCGTGATTTTCCAGATAGCGAAACCTGGAACTGGTGGCTGAGGTGAGGACCAAGTTGGCGAAATAGATAACGGGGGAAATGTACTTCTGGTCGCTCGCACTTGTCCCAACTTGAATATCCGGCCAACGTTGGTTGACGATCTAGTTGAAAAGCAGTCCGAAGAGGGCGCCGTGCAGCAGATGTCGATGTTGGGTTTCAGACTGGTCCAAAGCTTTGTATACAGTTACAATTGGTCTGGTTCAAAGGGTAGTTTTATGACCAGTGTCGTTACAAGGCCTAGAAGAGAGAGCCAGGAATTAGTTGGATTAAGGGGGAAAGTTTTCAATCTAACGTTACAAGCGCAACGTGTTGGAGTACCAGAGGTATGACTTGGGATTCCATGCATGAAGGATGTCTGATGGAGATCAGTAGCAGGAGGAAGAGGAGGCTAGGGTTGTACTGGAGTCAAAGGACGACTCAGAGGTCGGAGGAGAGATTCAACTTTGGTGGTAGGCATCACGACAGTTGACCGGGCAACCTTTCCGGTTCAGACTGATCATGTGATATGGTTCAACGGTCCTTCAAGTTGCGACAGCCTTAGGAACAAGTTGGTAGTTGAAAGTAGATAGTATTGTGTATAGGACAAAGACGCGAGATCGGTATTCAAATAGACATGGAAAGGAGACTCGCAGAGTTGAAATGGACTCAGCACGGTATGGTCAACTGGTCGGGGAAGCCCACCGAGTCCATGCCAGGACCTGTTCAAATGACAACCTTAATGCGAGATTGGTACTGAGCAGTGAACACTTACTCATGTATGTTGCTCCTGAGCATTCAAGCGTCCTGCTCCGAGGTGTTAAGCCTCACCATCCGAGTCGGCCTCTGGAATGTCACGGCCATCCTCAATTTCCTCGCGTTCTTCATAAAGCTCGTTATCCATCGCATCGTCGCCTTGTCGGTCCTCGAGACCATACTCAGATGCAGCCCCATCAGACTCATCAGTATCTGAGCCTTCTTCGCCTCTCCCAGGTGCAGCAGGCTGGCCTTCCGGTGCTTCTGGGAGATCATGAGTATTTGAGTTCGAAGGAAGGTGTAAGAACTTACCTTCGAGAGGGATAGTCGAATCAATGTTATCTTCACCTTCTGCATCCAAGCCATGTTCATCTACAAATGCTATCAGGGATTGTTATCATAGACAGTTGAATGTGCGACAGACCGGCATCCGGAGCAACGTCGTTCACCATGTTACCAACGTTAGGAGCATCTTCATGAGAGTACAGATGCCCCACACCCAATCCCCAGTGATACCGCATTATCATGTCACGATCAACGAACCTGGAGTCGTATTTAGCCTTAATTTCTACTACATTAAACGTTAAGATAACCTGTGCTCACCGATTGACAAAATATTGTTCCCAGTCTTCCGCGTTCTTTGCAATCGTGGAAACCTGTAACTCCTTTTCGGAGTTCGATCCTTTGGGAGAGAAGGCTCGCCCCGCAGAGAAACGGGGTATGACATGGCATCCCCTAAGGACTAGGGAGGGATCAAGGAAATCCACGCTGTCAGGTTTCACGATCGAAGGGAATTCGATGCAGTCCAGTTGTTGCGAACTCCATGTGGCATCGACGTCTGGTTGCGAGTACCAGCGCACATGAAGGAAATCAAAACGGCGTGCTTTGCGGTCGAAAGATCCTTCACCATGGAACACGATGTTGACATGGTAAATACCAAGGAGTCGCCCATAGCAAAAACGTCGAGTTCCATGGGAGTTTTCTTCATTTTCGGATTCCTCTGCGAGGGACATGAAATCTCGACGCGTGGTGTTGGGGTTGAGGATGTCCTGCTCTCTCCGGAGGTCGTATGTCGTATAGTTGATATGGAGAATCTCGTGTCGATACAATCGATCCGAAGCTATGAATATGCGATCTTCTTCATTAATCCTATGCGACTCGTCTTCACTTTCCCCTCGAACCAGGCGCTCGAGGGTGGAAATGGCGAAGTCGTAGTTGGCGAGGTCGGCGCGAGCTTCCTCGAGCAGAGCTTGACGAATGCGAGGTAGAAGATGCTGCTTTAGCTTTGCTAGGAATTTCTGCAAAGGCGCTGTGGTGAGTCAAAGTCACAATCTTGGGAAATGCTAAACGTACGACGGTTGCAGGGTCCCCATGATGTTCCCTCAAGAATGGACCCAAGTGAACTGGCTTCTTCTCTGACTTGCCAATGAAATAGGGAGCCTGGCGGAGTGCATCAGGTGGCCCTTCGTCCTTCGAAGGCAGTAACTGTCTGCATAGCTTTTTGATACGTTTGATACGGGCCTGCCTCATGAGAATGCGTGACATAGTCAACGGAACCTTCTTCTTGCTTGTGCGCTTGTACATGTTTTTGACAAAGCGGTGATATGTCTCAGGCTGAAGGACGTAATTATTGTTCAGCGTGCAAGTCGGAGATCACCGCTAGGATAGCAGACGTACCAATTGAGTCGAATAATTATCGGTGGTTCCAAATCGCTTGATGTTGCGTACGACATGCCCGAGAGCGTGGAACTTGAATGTACGGAGAGTAAAAACTTTCGCTTGCCGTCCCGCTGCCTCTGTAAAAGTCAAGTTAAATTGAGGAATATGATCTATATAAGCAAGATTATTGGCGCACCATTGGGCCCAGATTGAGTGATGTCGGTGCCTGGTGCACCATTCTGACGCTTCATCGCTCTCTTTCCTTTTGTTGCCGTTCTGGGGGCATCATCTTTCAAACAAAAGTGAATGAGACTTGACACACAACGCACTTCTCGTTCAAGTACATACCCTCAAGTTGGGACTGAACGGCATCAACGTCAGTGCCTGCGGTGTCTTGGGCGACCTTCTGACGCTTCGCACCATGCGAGCTGGAACTTCCTACTACAAGCATATGAGCCGTGAACAGAGTTCAAATCAAACACCCAAACCTTGAAAAACTGGAGGGATGTTTGAGGCAGCCCTCTGACGCTTGGTGCCTCTTTTGCCTGTCGTCTGTGGAACTGTGCTAGTACTGCTGCTGGCCATGTCTGTCGATCGGGTAATGAGACGAAAGAACGGGCTGCATTGAGAAATACAAGCTGATCGCACCTGAAGGCTGGAGCTCAGGAACCTCAACTTGGGGTACAATATCACCACCACCTCTCTGAGCCTTAGCTCCCTTCTTTCCTATGGTACGTTGAGATTTTTTCTTTCCCTTTTGTTTTGCCTCTCTGCGTTTCCTGGCATGATATTCTTTTGGAAGCTCTTTGGTCTCGACCTGCTCACAAACCTTGGAAACAAAGCCACGGAATTGGTCGCCGAGAACGGTCGTCAGGTGGTCAAGTATGTCGAGGGTGGTATCTGTATGTAGTCGAAGCTTGGCAAGGCCATGCCAATGCGCAAGAGTAAACAAGAGGCGGAGGATTCGTTTCTCGTGCCATCGGTTTTCGAAGAGGCCTTCGAAAACTGGAATCGCGCACTGGGCATCCTGTGATTAGGCACTGGTGTGGGTCTATAATTTATGGTTTGACGTACTTGCAGGAGATCTTCAAAGTCTCTAGCAGCCAGCTGCTTCATTTCCGAGACATTATTGCTAAAGCGACGGATCGTATCTTTCCCAAAGGTGGGGATAATGCGAAATCTAAATGTAGACAAACGAAGTCTATTAGCGCATGTTGCCACATGAAAGAAAATAGTAAATACCGGTGGTCAAGCTGATTTGTCGGGTTGCTTTTGGATGTCTCTAGCAATCGCAGTAGGTGGGAGAACAATGATTTCCAGACACCAAGCTCAACTTCATGCATGAGATCGGTTACGAGTATGTCGAAGACGTTGAGGTCAAAAGGAGAGAGCTTTTCTGAGAACGCATTCTTTTCAGGAAGGAAATCTCAGCTGCTAGTTCCCAAAACAGACAGCCGTAAACACTCACGCTCGTAGGGACTAGGGACTTGTAACTGAGATGGTTTTCAACGATTTGTGAGTTGACGCTCCTGAATTTTTTGAGAATCAGGTCTCTCGCAAGCTGAACCTTCTCTCTGCGGTCTGCATCATCTAACCGTACAAGGCGCTGTCGGTCCTTTCGATCGCGGTCCATTCCAAGACGATGGACATTTTCAATTGGAATTGTGCAGCGCGTGCAAAGGCATCTGCTCAAGTTCTTGATGCTGGCAACTATGATCCTAAACAGGTGTTAGAAACTTGCGAGCAATGAATTCAATTATTGGCTTCACTTCTCTGGGTAATCAGCGGAGTACGTGAAAATTCGGGGGAAGAACCGCCGTTTGACACCATCGATACACTCAATGATGATTCCGTGTTCATAGGCATGCATGAATTCATCGTCAAGCAAAACCTTCCATTGTGCATGAAACAGTTCACGGTGGCAATGCGTAAGGACGGCGGGGTTCACATTCTTGCTACCATTGAATTCGCTGTAGAAATCTTTGAATTTATCCGGAAGCTGAGGTGGTGCTATGTTAGCCAGTGTCACGAACGAATCTAAATAGAAATACCTTTTCAAAGTATGCAACCTGTTCTCCCAGCTTCATCGATGGCCTTCCGCGCTGATATTTTGAGTCGTTTGCAAAAAAAAGATACAGAGGCCAGAGGTTGGCGTTCCCAAACGAGGCCAGTGTGGTAGAATCAGAGGCAAACATTAGCCCCACAACACACCGCGGAAGATCACAGTCCGCGATTGGTATACTCTGTAAGGATAACCATGGTCACGACCAACAGCGGGTGAGAATTATTCCTGGTATGCTCACCTGGACATCATCGTACGCTTGCAGAAAAGCATCCGAGTTATATAGCTCGGAGTATAGGCGAACATCTTCCTTGGCAGTGCCCGGTTTCCACCGAAGTTCGTGAGGAATATAATGAAAGGATTCTCTATTTGTAGAGGCCTTGATCTTCTCCTTTATGAGAGGAATCAGCGGGCGATAGCGAAAATCATGGATGGTGTATGGCCTGGGTCCAGGCGGGTTGCATCGAGAGTTGAAAGGGACCGAGATGGTGACAGAGGCCGTCTTCCAGGATATTCCATCATCTGCCCATGGAGACTCCGACCCCTTCTTCTCTTCGTATTCCGAGCTGGCAAGTATGCGGTTGATTCGAGCCCAGTCAGTGTCCAGAAGATCGTCACTCCGAAAGTCTGGGTGCGTCAGGACTGATAGAAGACGGTTGAATGATTCTTGACTCTTCTCGTTGCCGTCGGACCAGAAATACTCCCCGAGTAAAAAGGAGCTGAGATTGGGGTAAGGATAGAAATTGTGTGAGGGAGGGGAGGTTAGGGGGACGTCCAGAGCATTGTCTTCCTCAAGAGCGTTCAACAATTCTTCTGCTGGTTCCTCTTGCAAGTCTTTCAAAGACGCATATGCATCTGGATCGTGAGGAATGTCTTCTTGGGTTTGATAGCGCTTGTAGACACCAAACGCGTTTTTCCGAGTCTCTTTCAGAGGTAGCGCAGGGTTACGTTGCTGGAGTTGATTTATGGATGTTGCGTCAGCTGGTGGAGGGGGGATTAGGGAGGGCGCTGTCAGAGACGGTTTGGTGGACCCCTGGGAAGTGACGCCAGCGCTGCCTGCAGCAGTGGCCTCTGAAATTGCCTTTGGGATATCGGAGAGTCCGAGTGGGAGGTGAGATGTTGGCAGGAAGTCGGCCCTGATGCGCACACTGGGTTTCTTGAGCCTGAACCCTCTTCCCGTTTGAGGAGGTGGAGCTTCGGCAGCAGGAGACGCCTGAGAAGGAGGAATTAGTCCGACAGCGTACATGCATCGCTGAGGTGAGTGAACGCACTACGGGCCTCCCGGGTTCAGACACTGTCGATGTAACTTCGATGTTCTGAGCCTCTGAGCTTTCATCGAGCTGATTAGAGGAAGGGGCACCCTAGAATGTAACGTTTATTGATAGATGGCGGCAAATATTATTTTTGACTCACGGATGGGCCAGGTTCGGCAGAGCGCAAACCCCTGTCGAAATTGAGATCGGAACCAGAATCCCCGAACCATTCCTTCAACAATGATAGCCCTTTCTTCACTTTGGCCCGCTTAGCTAGATAGGCTGGCCTTGCTTTCTCCCGAGCATGCTTGCGCTTGAGGCGTAACTCCTCGCAAGTCGGAGCGTGGTTGGGTAGCCCATTGGGATGCTTGAATTTTCGATAGCATCCATCACATTGTTCCGACCAACTGTCTGGATTTTCGGTCTGGCTGTGTTCATTGTTCATGACTTGTGGCCCTATAGCAAGAGAAATTCTGATTAGAGAACGAGGAAAAGCAGAAACGTTTGATAACGCACACTGATGTCGCTAGTTCCAAAAGCTCAACATCACTGTGGCCGGTGAATCCGGGTCTTGCAATGTGAGGGAAGTTGGAACCAGGGGAGATGGGGCACCCTTTCGTCTCCACGCAAGGCGACCGAGATCCCAAAGTCAGCTTAAGCAGAATCAAGAAGAGTGCCGTGGAATACTAGGTAGAAGAAGTTGGACGGGTCCGAGTCTGATGGCAACGGATCGGAGTTCGTTGAGGGTTGAACATATTTTTCACACAGACTACCGTGGCTCAAACACGATCAACTCAACCAACGGGAATAAGTAGTATTCAGGTTCAATAGCTATCTATTCTGTATAGACTATATTGGAATTAAACGGGAAAAAAAGAGAGTGGCTGTGGATTTACCACTAAACTGAATGTTGGGTAGACAAACAAAAATGATCCCGGTTGTTAATCGAAAGTACGAGCAGGCTTGAAGGAGTGTTTAAGGGGTGCAGCTGGAGATAATTGAAAATTTAAAGAACGGCGCATACGAGATGAGAATGCGACAAATATGGGATGATAAATATTGTGGAATTGCGGATGAAGTGGTATCAATTATCGGTGCCAGTGCCACTGGGCCAAGTACGATCTCCCGTGTCTGGCAGTGCGACTTTGGATGCCCCGGCAGTGGGGGATGACGACGATAGGCCGCATTCAAAAGCTCTCAGGCTAGTGTTAGCGGGTGGGGGGCCTGATTCGGCGTCCTCGTCATTGACCGAGTCTTCACCGGTTCCAATTTGTTCACGTTCAACCTACCAAATAGATGAAACCCTGGAATCCCGTCCAAAAAGCTGTGTACTCACGTCCTGAGGGTCCTTGAACACCACAATGATTGATGTTTCGATGTCAAGCGATGCTTGCCGCGTTGAGTCCTGTCCATCTCCATCAAGGAGCCTTCGTAGATGTGGGCGTGACATCAAGCTAAACCACAACATATCAGCAAGTATATGGAAACATCATTGCCAGATAACTCACGTCGCCATCACGGATAAAACGTGAACTGGCAGAAGGGGCAGAAGTAGCGTGCGGTTAGAATCGAGTTTGGTATATATGCTCAGATCAAGAAGCGTACAATGTGAGTTTGACACCAGGGCGATCATACTGCACAAACATGATGGGTTAGTGAGTCTGCTGGATCTAACAATAATGGAACCATGGGCACGAGTACTCACAAAGCGTAGTTTGTGGGACAGACGTAGTACTGAATCGAGCAAAGCTGGTGAGACTATGGATTGACACTCTGAGAATGCTTTGGTCCTACCAAAAGAAGCACCAAGGACGAACAAAGGCTAGAGTTGAAATGATATCAGAGAGACAGGCGTGTTGACAGCTGAGAGCATGACTTACCACGTTACGCTACTCCTTTGGACGGTGAACTTCACCAAGGTTTCGACAAATATTTTCAGCCTAGAACATCAAGGGTCACTTTCAATTGAACAGTGAATGGTCCAGAATTGCAGCGTACTTCTTTGAAATTGCCCGGTGAGGCCAGAACATCGCGATGAGTATGGCAGTGACCAGGACGTCGCAAAAGATACTAGCCGACGCTTGAACAATGACGGTCATTCTCTGAAGAAGGTCAGCAGGTCACGTTGATGGAGGCTGGTGTTAAACTCACCAGTAGCTTATCGGCTTGCGCTGGGAGCATAGACGCGTTCTGCCGGTACCTGTTTAGTGAGTGACACCGTTAGAGTCGGAGGGTCAGTTGAGTGTGGGGATAATGCGTGAGCGAGTTTCACATACAGATATATCGCTTGAACTACAAAATAGGGTGAGTCACGCTGCGCGGTAGTAGTTAGAGCAACGTACTGATGCCTGCACCTGCCAAACACCCGTCGTCGAACAGCAATGGTAACGTAAAGTGTCAAGGTTAATCAGTGCGAAGGAAAATCAATGGGCGCCTACCTAGTTGAGTAAGAGCAGCAAGAAACTGGGAAATTTCAAACGATCAGCGAGGCAATCAGTTTACAGAAATAGGGAAACTTACTGGGGGAACTGTCAAGCAGATGAACGTGTTGCGCTGGGAGGCAATTCCTGATACTAAGCAAGCCGTCAGAGTGGAATCCCTTCGAAAAAAATAAGGTCACGGACGCCTCCAGATGCGAGCGATGAAGAAGCTGGTAATCAGAGTCAGCAGAAATGTGGCTGAGAATAAAAGGATACGCACATCTGTGCAATAAACTCGGTGCTATACTGATTTCCCGTCGAAAATCAATCGATGGTGCTCTCCAACGCTGAACGACTTACTGCCATCAAATACATCAACTGCCAGTATGATTATCGTCAGCCACCTAGCCGTCTCACTTAAAGACATACACAAATACTCACAGGTAACGAGCTGTAGGAGATCGGTAAGCGTCAATGAATATAAAAATAGGGTTATCACTCACATAACCATTTTTGGATCATTGTCGTCGAAACTTGGGATGAGGACACCATAGCTGTAGTGGGTGGACCCAACGACTTGCAGGGTGGAGAACAGACTGGGCGAGATGGAATGTCAGTGACCTTGTCAAAAGGCGTCCTGAGCTGAATGTTGGACTCACACCAACAATATCACCGTCCCTCTCACCCACCAGGCATCTCGAAGGAGCTGCTCTCTTGCGTACTGTATGATTACTAACTGGTGGACGTTCCAACCGGGCGTAAGATGCAGTCCTAGCACTCGACAGTGCGAAACTCACAGCGATGATTCCATAAAGGCTGGAAGGAGGGAACGTCAGCAACCTGAGTGAATACGTGTGAAGTTTGACCGAGGTCAACCTACAAGACGTTAAGAACTTCAGCACCAAGCTGAGTGCCGTACATAGCAGTAAAGCCGACGTTGGAGAGCTCGGAAGATAGGGCCGCCATGACTCTACACGCAGACGGGTGATCTTGAATGTCAGTCAAGGAATAGTAGACACCAGGAGGTAGACGGAGAGCTTACAGCTGTCACAATTGTGGTCAGAATATTCGACAACTTCCAATTTTTCCTGAGAGAAACTCACTTGCTACGCATNAAAAAAAAGGAGGAAGGCGGCTGGAACTCGCGGGATGCTTCAAAGAATTGACTATGGTGCTGGGAGGGAACAGGTTGGTTTCAGGGTGCTTTCTAGGGCCTGGGGGTCGTCAACCACAAAGGAACGGTCCGTCCCAACAAGGCACTTGGTTTCCCATGGAGCCCTGTTGGACGCTCGCATCAAAAATTTAACATAACCACTTAGTACGCTTTGGGCGAGCGGAATAAACCCAGAAAAATACCAGTCTAACTGATACTCATAAAAATAATATCTAGGCCGAATGCTGATGCGAACGGTCGCAATTGGTTTTTCTGAGGCGCGCCGGAGCGTTGGCAGCAGCACTAAACAGTGGGCTTGAATTCGCTAAAGATGCGTGCAGGACTTAGGTGACCTGACTTGGATATTGCAGGCCATTTGCGCAATGGTTAGACTATCAATGGGGGCTCGAGATGCTCTTCAAGGGACTGGCAGAAATAACAAAGTACGCTTTTGGATTCGGCACAAATATCTAAAAAATTACTAAGGATATCAAGGTGGAATCGGGAGCTTCGTCGGAGGCATCAGGTCACGCATCAAGACAGCTGAACCGCATAAAAACCATGGCCGTTCTGTGGCGCTTCAAGCCAGAAAGGCGAACGCACCAGAATGTCTGCTAAACGATAAGAGACTTGGCATGCTCCCCGTCTCGCGTATCAGATTGGCATCGCTTGAGCACATTGATGCACCACGAGCAAGCATACGCTGAACAGAGAAGGATGTCGAAGCAGTAGACGTGCTTAGTGGCAGCATGTGGACAATCCATGATTGTTCAGCTTGAATAGTATGAGAAGTAATTCAAGTTGGTCTGTACCGCGCGTATGCGACATCACATATTGCTCAGGCACCGATTCTAAATGGGATAGTGAACAAGCGGTTGCTGAATCGGAGGTATTTCGCGACCCATGAATTTGGCCCCGTTGGAGCGCATCAGAGCGCATCGCGAAGGAATCGCGAGTTGATTAAGCTTGTGATCAATGATCGGGGTAGTGGTCTCACTTCATGCACCATGTGCGTTCTAGGCGGTCCTACGCGGCGTATCTGGGGCGGAACATCTGTCCTGTCTTCAGTACGTCAGGCCGAGGTGAAGCTGAGATTTTGATTTGCTTCTGATAGATATCCTACTCTAATCTGAGCCGTTCTCTCCCCTCCAAGGTCCTAGGGGAGGCGCCGTACTTAGAGTCTGAGTGGGTACGCCGCTCTTGTATTACTCCAGTGGTTACTTGGACCGACTTCATTATGTACATTAGGGCAAAGTAGAATCAAAAAAGTGACCAAATCAGTTATCCATAGCTATCGAGAAGGTGTGGTTAAGCCCAACACCACCGGCGTTGCACCAGACCCGGGTCCAGTTGCTTTCCGCCCAATAAAGACGTGTAAGTTTCGGGCCGCCTGCTGCTGCGGTGGATCGGGGGTTTGTGCCAAGGAACGTGAGGGTGATATTCGTGTAGCCTTGGTCCGGGTGTCATTTGATGCCAGTGGTTGCGCCAATGAGCACCCGCTATCAAGGAGCCATTTCTCGTACTGCTCGCAAGCAGTTTGGAAAATTTTGCGACCTTCGGAAGGGGGAGAGTCTATGACCTTCCAGTCAAAACGGGCAGCCAAGGCGGTATGAACGGAGGCCCGATCCTGCATGTCCCTGCGACGGCATGGTGAATACGCTTTCCATCAACCACACAGGATTGTGACGAACTTACATCTCAAAATTCATCAATAATCGTTGAAATTCAGCTGGTTTCATTGATATGACTGCAGTCCAGTGATCTTGACCTTCGGGAGCAGGCCCGGGCTAGTGATGAATTAATTGGTCACCATCGTGAAAGCTCTGTTCTCTGAAGAAGGCAAGGAGTCACCTCTAGTTGGGTAGCGTGTATCCATTCCCACATTGATTCGGAGCAGGCGAGAATCTCCCTCATTCTCAGAGATCTGTCGAGTGGATGATCCAGGATGCTTGAAGGCTGCACTGGATAGTTTGCCACCACAACGTTGCCGGAAGTAGCTTCGAGGACTGAGTTTACCGACCCACGTCCCAGCCTTGTGTCGGATGGATATGGGACAACGGGAAGAAGAGGTCTGCTCACGATAGGAGCACCTTTAGAAGCCATGATGACTACTCGTGAGTAAAGGAGTGCGCTGTGAATGGACTCGGTAATTGGCATACCTGTGAAATGGCGCTCAAGCTTGCCTGTCAACAACAAGGTCGGAGAGGTGCTGATACCTTTTGAAGAGAGTGTATTATGATAGATATATGCCAAGAGTGAGTGATTGCGAGGATTTTGAGGAGGGGGATGTTTGGGACCGGGACGTTCAGCGCACCGACGATTGGAGGCCAGTGTTGGAATGCTAGGTGTATGCGCAGTTGAGCCAAGAATGGGTGAAGAGCGATGTCGTCGAGGTGATGGGCAACCCCTGTGATCGCCAAGCGCACTGAATAATGACAACACTGAAATACCATATGCTGTGGACTTGGTTGAGGTATTTGATTCAGCCGGTTCATGGAATTTATGAGAAGGCGTAGCAAGATCCTCGTTGCTTTTGGCACAGCGCAGTGCGGGATTCAAGTTTGGGGGCTGGGGCTTGATTGGACGTATCTCTGCACCCCCCGTCTTCTCACAGAGAGGAAAGAATACGTCCTCTTCAATCACCTGACGAAATTTCATAGTTAGTAACCCAAATGCAAGGGAGCCATTGTAGGCGAGCGTACCTCGATAATAGCCCCGGGCTTCATGACTCGGTGAGCTTCTTTAAACAGATAGTCCCACTACGATACTCGAAGTTAGTTATACAAAATTTAGAACCCAGATAAGCTCACTTGATGCTCAGGTACTCCCAGTCCTATTCGCTGGATGTGACTGTGTAATTCATAGTGACGAGTGAGTATGAATGCCCTGAACCTGACGCAAGATAACAGTTTGCGTACACAAAATCAAACTCATTGTCGCCGAAAGGTAGACCCTCAAGGCTACGAGCAGTAACATAGTCATTAGGCGATATCAAGCCAAACGGAAGCTGATGGAACATACAAATTTGCCTGAATCCACCGGATCCGCTTGAGAATCTCGCATGCAGCGCTTGTCTGCTGTGGTTCGAGAGGAACGAGATCCAGCCCTATTTCAATGGTAATGACGATTAAAAAACCAGATCGGGAATAGATTTGCGAACCAGTGAAGTACGTGTCCTAGAGAGAGCCGGTTTAGCCGCTGACGTCCAGCGAAAGATGGTAGCTATCACTCACAGTCCAAGTACCAGCGCGAGATAAAATCCATGCCCCTGTGCCTAATCAAACTCACTGAGGATGTCAACCAGGAGGCGAGAGCAAAGTGCTAACCACAACCAACGTCCAATCTAAGGGATGGTCTGTTAACGGGCCAAAACCAATGTGAGAAGGTACTTACACTTTGGCCGGCCCCGATTCGGGTGAGTGCCATATTTGAGTCGAGCACCTGTTTTGGATAACGAGGGTGTCCCAGACATCTCTATGGCAAATAGTGAGAACCCATGACGTGGGACGACCCTATTGAAATAAAAGGCTCACAGATCAATAACGTCCCTCTCATAGCATCGCGGATAAGGCGCTTCCTCAGCTGAACGGGAGTGATGGCGTTTCCCGGAGCTGATTGAACCATCTGGAAGGTGCACTCCACCTCCTTTTGTGGTGAATGCCAAAGGTTGATCAACCTCGGTGGGATGGTGTGGCAACGTTGGAGGGTTTGTATTCTGGGGCGGTGGCGGGCCCTCGGGCGGAGACAATTTGCATGGTGATTGGGCTCGAGTTAATCCGCTGCCACCCAGAGGCAATCTGTCGTCGTCTAAGCTACCGTATGAATCCGAAGGTGGAAACAATTCCCATGGGGTGACCTGTTCCTTAGGTCCAGTCGTCGGCAAGAAGTTGCGTGGCCGGTGAGCATTCGTAGAACTCCTCCTCCAAGGTGACATAGTTTGGTATTCCTGAGCATTTGCTGTCAGTTTAGGCTGCATGACAGTAGGAACGAGTGCACCTCTGAAAGCTGTTCACGATCAACAGCGGGTAATGTTGTATTCGACAAAGGGTAGAGTTGGGAGGCGATGCCGAGGCCTGGAGCAAGGTCAATCTGGTGAGGTCTAACCTCATCAGCCGGTCCCGTTGTAGCTGAGGCTCCACCTTTGAGTCGAGAGGATCTGGTCATGAAAAAATGTGGTACGAGCTCGCTGGGCTCATCAAAAGCTTTTTCTAAGCCGCTAAGGTCAGCCTTTGACCAGCTACTGTGCTTTTTGCGACGTTTTTGAAGCGACAATGAGGAGAGAGGGGCTGTACAGCTGGTGGGGTCAAGTTGGACCCGGACCGGTGAAGAAGGCGCAAAAAGCTTTTCGGAGACTCTAAGCAAATTAAATTTAGAGCGACGTTTCCGCGATGGTGAAAGATTCTCAGTGGATGAAATGACATTGCCGACGGTGGGTAGCGTGGGGTTGGAAGGCGGTACAGTAGTGTTTGAAGCCCACGCCGGCGTGAGCTGTTGCAGAAACTTGACCATGATTGACTCGGATGCCGGTGCCGGTATAGCTTGAAATATAGTACCAGGACCGGGAGATGCAACGCTATTATGGATGCCGGACTCAACGCTTTGACGAGTTTGAGTTGGAGGACGGTGATGGTGTTGCTCTGGTAGTAGTAACCCTGAGATCGTGCTACGCCACTAGTACGGGCCCAGTGAAAATCTGGCGGGGATACAATCACAAAGTGACGACGGTCTGCCAGTAAGGATCAATCTAGCGGAGACTTGGAAATGATTTCCCATCTGCGTCCACTGTCGCTGACCCTCCAAGTTGGAGTCCACGCTTAATAAAGCAACCAATAGCTCGAGGCACCTCCAACCGGGTAACTGAGTCGATGGGGAGCGAACGCGATTAGCGTTTGCAACTTCCTGGAGCTCTCGATATCTAACCCTTCTTAGAGATTTGTTTGGAGACCAGATTGGTAGTAAGGAAATTTCGCTTCAGCCACCTCTCTGGGTCTGAAGGAGCTATACTAGCCTACAGTGTTCGGGTGACGACAGTGGTTCCTTCAAGTGAACTGGCTGCGCCGCGCAAGTTAGATTGACTCCAAATCACTAGATAACGTCAAAGCGACAAGCCTTCTTCCAATTCACAGCCGATGCAGCTTCTATCCTTTGGTATCTAGGAGCAGTAGTGAAACAGCCAAAGTTTGTGCTAGTAACAACTTGGATTCCCGCTACCGTAAAAAGCGGGTCTTGTAGGACCCCCCGCAAACACTCGATCACCGGAAAGATGTTTGTCACGGATACCTGATGGGACATGGTCAGTTTCGCGTTCGCGGGAAAATACTAAGGCTGGCTCAGCACCGTATGCGGCTGTGAACTGTTTCGCATGTTTTCAAGGACTGATATCGATAAGCCTGATGGCGGTCGGCACAGGGCACAGGGCTTGCCACGCCTATCACTTCACCACTGCTACCCACTGCTACTGGCTACTGTGGCCAGCTGTCTCAGAGTAATGAGGACCGCCGAATGCATCCATAAGTAAGTCTAAGATTGTTGACTCACACTCAGAGGCTCCACTCTGACCTCCGACGCCAGGTCGCCATTGACAGCGATCAATACCAGACTCGGAATCGCAAGTACGCGACAGAATCAAATCTCGAATCACCGCAGTAGTATTTGCGAGTATTCAAACTCGTTTCAAGTTGTACCTGTAAGTGTTTTTGACCACTCTACATTGAGACCTGCCAGTAGTTCATACCGTAGAAATTGAGGATGAGGTGGGTCATCGGTCAGCCAAGGCCGCGTACCTAGTCAGCTTGAAAGGCAGGCGCTCGAAGAAACGCTACTACCGAGGGACTTAAGCCATTCTGTGCAATTAGGGAGCACAATTTAAACAATATAGGATAATATTTACGGAGAAGAGTTACATGAACAGGCTAGTACAGATTTGGGACATGGGTATATTGAATATCTTTCGCTCCTGAACAACGTCAGAGGCTATTTAGATACCGTTAGATCAGGTGTCAGCAGCTACATCAGGGTTGCAGACATGACCAGTGCTACGATCCTCGGCCAGAACACGTTCGCAGCCATGGCAGATTACAAAGACCTCCTCCAACTCCTTCTGGGTGAGCCCCGCAGACTTCTCAGTGTCTGTCAAGAGATCCAAAGCTCGGTGTGATGGAATATACCATCGGCCATTCTCGCGTGAGCGCTTAACACGCTTTGCAGTGCAGCAGTGCTTGTCTTGGCAATCGACATAGCAGACGCGCTGGCATGCTTCGCACCGAACCATTATCTGGCCAAAGCGACTGAGCGTGATACCATATCTCCCAAACGCATCGAATATAAGGCTGAGGTTTGATGGGCGAGGTTCCTCTGGGTTGAATTCATGGATTTTCGCCCGACCGCGATAGTAGCTATCAAACTTTTGGGCTGATTAAAGTCTTGTCAACTCTCCATTGCTTTCATACAAAGTTGAAGTACTCACGAGAGAACCTGAAAGTTGCCAAGGCATCGTTCTGAGAGCGCTCTCGACCAGGGTTTTGAGCCTTGTCTTCATCAAACCAGGGAAAGGGGTACGGAAGGGCAACAAGATCGCCATTGTTCTCATTGGAACGGTCCCCTAAGGCGCCTTGATTGGATCGTGGACTGGTGACCTGACTCGCGGAGGGCGGAATAACTGAGAGTTCAGTTGTTTCCAACGTGAACGGAGATGAAAGGTGGTCGATCGTCGTCCCGACACCACGGACGGGGGTGGATGTCACGTTCAACTGAGTCTGCGAGCCGGGAGCACTGTCGATGGCACAAGCTTGCCTGGGTGGTGTGTCGAAACGAAAGAGGTCTGAAAACCACATTATTGAGTCAGCCATGGTGAGCGATCGCGATATGAGAGTGCTCACCGGAATCAAGTTTGAGGTTCACAACGACACCAGGAGAACTCAAATCGGTGACGGTCTCGCTCGAGCTAATGTAGAATCCCTGGTTCTGAGTTGGAGGGTATGCAAGGTCTATTTGATATACAGAATGAGCTAGTGAAGTCGATAGAAAAGAGAGGTAGCTATTTACCTTGAGCAGCTTGTGACTCTTCAAAAGAGGGATCCATGTCCTCGGATTCGATCGAGCCTTGGATCTGGGTTTGAGTCGGAGCTATTGGAGAAATTAGCTTCACTGGTAGATCGAAGCACCAGTTGGCTCGTACCCTCAGACTCGGAGTTATCACTGAATGATTCGTGGGCTAAATACTGTTTGGCAGGAGATGTGTCTCCAGTGTGCAGCTCTGGGAAGAGCGACGTAGTTAGAGGCACTCTGAGTCCAGTATGGGGAAACCAACTCACCTGGCATACCACCAGAGTTGTAAGTAATGGTAGACGATAGCTTGAGTGTAGAGGACACGGAAGTGCCTAAATCGTCCCCAGCGGAGTCAACAGTCGGAAGGGAAGTTGCATGAGCTCCGACAGCAACGGGATCCATACCACTGGAGGAACCAGAGAGTTTGAAAGCTGAGAGGGGGCGACCCAGGGTCTGGCCGGACATGTTGTTCCAGAGCCCGGACCACTTCTGAGCGCGTGGAGACAACACAAAGATGCTCTTTCTCGGCGCATTCAGAACGACGCTCTTAGAAGAGCCTGCTCTGGCAGAAGGCGTCGGGGTAGTTGGATTGGGGGCAAGAGTACGACGATGGCCACGGGGCATTTGCCTGACCCTCCCAGTTGGTGGTGGACGATTATCCAGACCGTTGTAGAGAGGGTTCGGGCTATCTCCCTTGCCAAAGCTTTCAGCACGGGCCAGAGGCCTGGGCCTTGGCTTGGCATTCTGGTTGCTGTCGCGGAGGGGAGGCATTGGCGTATTGGATGATATCAAGAGAAGTCGGACGGAGGATAGAGCGCCGGTCGGAGGCTCGGAAGTGCAAAAAGCAAAAGCAGGCTATCAAACTGAAAGTTCAACGGTGGCCAGTTACCAAAGTTGGATCCCTCTTATAGGGCTTGCCGTACTATACACAAGGACTTCAACCCGGTTTATCTCAAAGCTCACAAGCAAATAATCAGAAATTCTCAATGGAAACATGCGTTAGTCAAGGCACCACNGCACATGTGCCTTTGGAGGTTGAAAAAAAAGATGAAGACTCTTGATAAGATCCTATCTCAGATGCGATTGACCATCTGCCCGATGCTAAAATGTGCCGTTTCCAAGTAACCAAGTCGACTGCCATTATGGAGCGTTTGAGCGCGAGTTTTGAGCGGCTGAATATTTGCCAGTCCTCTCTGTGACTTTCATTATGATCACCTCCAATGTAAGTCGTCAGTGGCAAATACGGTCTGGCATTCCTAGTATTTGTCATAGCCACCACCTTTCTACCTCCAGCGGCTGCGTAGACGCCTCATACTGGGGCCGCAGCAAATTTGGCACGCCGCACAGTGACCGGCGCCAATTCAAGTCATCGTTTTGGGGTTTGAGGGGCTTGGGTTCAAACACATTTAGCCGAATCTTTGTCTTGAGCTTGGAAATTCTCATCCTGAGTTTTCACCCTGGATTTTGGTATCGTGTTCCGACTTGAATCGCAATTTCTCATCTGGCAGTATCTGGCCAATCTTGGACGCCACTGCTTGATACTGACCATGTTGGCGTTGAAGCGGCCGCCTAGTTCCAATCAGATGTTGACCCTAATTAAGTCAAGTACACTCCTCCTTCTGACCATCACGGCGGCCGTGTAAGTGCATCCGATCTTCCCTTGTCCTCTTTGGTTTTGATATGATTGTTTTAGGTGAGCTTCCGTGCACCCACGGTCTTCTCGGGATTAAAATGGCGATATGCACATGACGACAGTCTAATCCTAGGGCTGGAAGTTGGTGAACGCACTGTTGCACGACATTGAATGTTGAAGGCTCAAGGGTGACCTTTCGGAGTTGGTGCTTAGGGTAAACATAAGGGTAGCTATCATGCCATTCCATACTCGCTCAGCATGATTTACGGTCCCTACGTTAGGAATGGTTGCTGCCACTTATAGCCATCTGATTGTGAGACACCATCAAAGTCCTGATTTCCATCAAATTCGGTACTTTTGTCTATCAAGCGGACAAGCGGAACGAGAGCTGATCTCAGGCGTCTCAGGGCGGCGCCTGGCGCCAAGCAAGCTTTCAAATCGAGTCAAGTTCACACCTCTGAGTCCTCCCCACCCCGTCACAGTTTGCCCGTAATCGTTGCATCCCTAGTACCTATGCCAGCTAGCCCCACTCCAACTCCCAGACTCGAATTTCCGCCTTTACCTATCCAGGCCTTCCTCGCTGTCAACTTTCCGCGACCAGCGATTAGTATGGTGATCCTTCCACAGCCCTTAAACCTACTAGCACTAATTGTCTTCCGGTCACAGCAATGGGTTGTCGAAACATGCAAGAAAATTGAAGACACGACACTTCTCGACCCTTATAACCAGGAATCACTTCCGCAGTTCCTCGAGGCGTTAGAGCTAGCCATTCTCCATTCGCGTTGGTCAAAAATCATGCAGCCTGGCACAGGACTTCCTCGAGACCTGGAGCTCGGTACCAAAGATCTTGTTTTGCAAGGTCCGATTGTGCTTGAGGTTACTCATATGGTTGAGCTCGGTGTTTCCCCGTTCGAAATCGAGAAGATTCGTCTCGAGCGCGAGACAATCATGCTTTCCCACTACACATCAGCCCTCAAGTCTTGCAGTAGGCCTTCTGTAAGCAGCATTTCCGACTGGGAGTTCGCTCTCCCAGCCTACCCAAAGAAGACTCTTAGGGTCTACCTAACCGATGGCGTCACCGAAATTGCCGCAGTTGAGCTCGAGCCTCTTCCTTACCTTTCTCTCAGCCATTCAACTGTTGGTATGAAGGTGATTTTCTTGCTTAACCTTGTCTCGCCGCTTATTTACCTCACTGGTACCTAGATTCATCTCGAGAAACTCATCGTTCGTGGAGGAGCGGTTTGTCTAGACCACTCGAAGGCCACTAAGCTCGGCGGTTGCGTACCCGAGATGAAAGAGGAACACCTCAGTCGTTTACGCGACGATTTGAGGTCTCAAATGCGAGATGAGATTCACGTCAAGGTCTTATTTCTCCTGTCACAACAACTTGTTTTTCGCTGGTTCTGACTCTCTTTTTTGCTGCTTCTAGACTCATGGAACATTATGTCGATCATACGGCGACTGCTTTGGAAAGTTGACGGTTCTACTTCAAGAAGAGTATTCCGCACAAGGGTCTTAATGCTGGGCTGCCTATTGAACATGTTTCAATTTCTTGTGGTGTAGTACTCCCTTAGTAGAGTCCGGAATCTTGTCCCAGGCCATTCATCAATGAATTGATCAGCTTTTGCTGCTCTTCTGGAGCTTGGGGGGTGCTTATGGCGCCCCCGAAATTTGAGCAGGTTTCTCGTTCAGTAAACTCCAAGATTACGGTGTCACTGAGCTTTTGCCAAAGATTCAAAACTCCGAATTTAATCCTAGTGAGGTCGTTAGAAGGTACCATACGCAAGCTGGTGAATAATCCAGGGTCTTATCTCCTCCCCCTCGTGGTCACTCATCCCCCATGACCATAACCAAGTCGACTCAGGCCAAGTGTTATCGCACTGGGGTCCGATGGGCGGAGATCCGAGTCCAACAGAGAGATGATTGAAATCAGTGTTGAACCGCTTAACAAGGAGGCATTTCATCATATAGTTGTACCCCTTAATCTTTCCAGAAATATGTTCTTAGTCCATGTGGAAGACGCACAGCGAGGCGTGTGACCAATGATGCATGATGGCGTATCGACGCCACTGGCGCTTCCGCGACACTCATCATTTACTAGATCATCATCCTCAACGCGATTCTCAAACTTGAAGGTTCCAAATCTGAAGTTCCGTCGTGCTGAATATCTGCGTGACCAGGTTCCGGTACCCTACAGTGGTGCATCGAGATTCCAAGCCGCGATTTGTTATTGTTTGTCTTCTTGTAGGGAAAACGGAGGTCCAAATGAAACTCGCCCCATCCTTTCTTTCCTTCCCCCCTCCCTCTCACTCTCTCTCACAACCCTCATCTTCTGCTTCTCATGCCTTCCAATCGTGAATGCAGTGATGACGAACACGAATCCGATAAGGAGAATTCGGGGGCACCAAGATTCGGTACTGTTCAAACTCGGGGCAAGCGATCGTCCGAGTCGTATGACCCCCTGGAATGGGGCCCTCGCAAGAAGCCGTGAGTGCGATGGTTGGGCAATTACAAACTCTTGTTTTGCTGACAGCCGCTCTCAGGCGCAAGTCCGACGCCCTTGTGCACCACGGACGTCACTTTGGTCGAACGATATATGCTTTTGCAAACGTCGGTGCTTTGCTCAACTTCGGTATTGGCACAACTTCCGAGCGTCCACCGAAAACACCAGAGTAAGCCTACAAGCTAGCTACATGACTTCTTAATTCTTATCCTGCATACTAGGGAACGGCGGACTCTACGCATCTTCGTAAAATTGCTGGAGCTTGTCCCTAACCTCGAAGACCGGGTCATGTCTGCCGATGAAGATGACCTCAGTTTAATTGCTGCTATGGTGCGCTCCATTCTCTACATGTTGTTGGATTGCCCATTCACAATGATCATAGATTCAGAAAGGGGCAGGCAACGCTCGAACAGACGACACTCGTAGTCTGAAGATGCCAATTTTGGATTGGATTTTCCCCAGGGACGCCGTTGGACTTTACCCTCCCCTCAGCAGCAGTACTGATAAGTCAGTCCGAGGCTTTAACCACCATAGGACCGGGTTTTTACTCTGCCCGACGAGCTTGGACTGGAATGACCCAGAGTACGTATCTTTTCTCGTCATTCATGGTACCCTTTCATACCACGGCACCACAGCATTCAGCGCCAGCTGCGGAACAAGGAAATCGTTGCAGCTGCTGATGACTGGCCTTTCTTTCTCTTCGAGGGAGAGAAGTTCAATCCTGCCAATCCCTGGGAAGGGCTCTTGCGCAATCGTCTCCTCGTCCTGGTACGCCGCATATACTGAGTTGATGGGTCATTCTGATCAGATTCCACAGGGTTATAAACACATTTTTACCTCTCCGAGCTCAACTGAAGATATCCCCCGTGCTACACGATCCGGCAACGCTGCAATACACGGAATGACGGAGGTGACCCCTGCGTCCCTCGCGTATGTGGCAACTCAGGTATCATCATGAACTCCTTTTTTGCCACGCTTCTCACACGATTTCAGATTCGATTTGCCTTGTCTTCTGTGTCGACGTTTACTCGTTCGGATAAGGCGACCGATTCCGAAAGATTCTACCAGTCACTTCTCGAGCTTTTGGAAGACCCAAGGGAAGCAGAGGAGGTTACTGAGCTCATGACGTGGTGGAATCGGTAAGCATTGAACTCAGGTTATGTCTCTTTTGTTGGATTAACACCTCCCCACAGCCAGATATTCCCGGCCTCATCAACTGCTCGNCCGGGTACCCCCAGAGAAGAGCGCTCTCAGTCTAATCCGTGCACGTCGAGCAGCTCTCGAGCAATCCAACTCCAGCAACCACGGTGGTGCTGTCAGCTCGGCAGGTGGGGCGGGTACTGGTGGACGCGCTGCCGCCCCTCGGTAGTGGTTCCAACATCGTCACTCCTAGATTGAGAGCTCTTTGTAAACCTTTCCTGTTGTCCGAATTTGTCCGAATTTGTTCAATAAATCTGTATACCACGCCCCTGGTCATCAACCGTCTACTAGCATGTGTGAATTTCGATTTTACGCCAGAGCGTCAACCAGCGGTCATGTAGCCCAAGCTTTTAGGTATGACATCCCCTTGAATCCTTTGAACGTTGATCTCATCTCTAAAGATGAGAGCGGTGGCAAACATCTCTAATAAATACAGTTGACCACCATGTATACACCAAATGCACGACTTTGTAAAGCTGGTTGAAGGAAATCGAAAGTCACATTCATTTCACACCTCATCGAGCTCAAACAACTTGAGATATTTTGCTCATCAAACGGTTGGAATCCGCCTATTTGACAAACGATGGAGACCTTCCCAAACTCGCAACCATGGGCAAACTAAGTAAGTCCTTGTAACATCCAAGTCCCCTTTGAAGTGCCGAAGAATTCGAAAATGTGATCAGTAAACTCCAAGATTGCTGACGCGTTCTCAGAGACACTGCGACGAGCCATCTGTCGTAAGACCCAACGTACATTGAAATGACTGATAGACCTTACTTCGGGGCTCAGATCCCCTTTTATTGAATAGGTGAGATGGATTTACAGTACCCGCAGGTATCTCAGGGAACAAAATCGACGCAACGATTTGAAAGGTGGTTACGCAGTGGCAGCCTTATCCATGTGTCAGAGGACAAGCGCAATTGGAAAGTTTGCGACCCTTAACAAAGATTCAAGTGACTTATAGAGCTTCCTGCGATGGTAAAATTGCCAGTTCTTTCATAGGCGACATGTGCAAGTCACTTAAGAAAGACTTAGACGGGCTACCACCAATGCACTGTATGGTAGCGCTGATCACCTGGAGGCAGGCGCGCTCGCAATCCCAATGTCAAGCAGAATGGTAGAACTTAACCAACCGTGACGTAGAGTATATTGGGTTGTGTAGCTTACATCAACCATCACCTATCCCACTCTTCCATGCGTTTACCAGCTGGCGATTAAAAGGATTGATGGCAAGCTCTGCAAGGTGTACAAGCCCATCTAGCAAGTGACGAAGCCGGCCGCATCTGAAAGGGTTGTAGGCCCGGGATCGATCAACGACTCCACGGGAGCTTTTAAAGCGTTATCAGCTGGACCGCAAGCCTTGGACAGATTTCAGACTTCATCAGACATTGTATTGGGGCACCAGGGCTTACAAACGTCGATCAGAGATTTCGCAAAACCCTGATGGACAGCCTCCTCACCATTCCCACCTTCGGGCAGAACTACTACTCTTCATGCGTGCGAAATCCTCTCGTTTGAGCTGATGCCTGAACTAACACGCCCTATTCAAGCATGCGCCCCAGATCTTGTAGTAATAATACGGAACCGCATCGTTGGACGGGAATATAGAGGAACAAGGAGGCCTGGCTCCCTAGATACAGTGTAGCTATTATACAGTGGCTACAAGTCGGGTTACAGGTCATATATTGGAAGAGCAGTGTCCAAAAGCACTACTCAGCTATCGACAAGTCCCTCACGACGATCTACATCAATGAAGCATACTACTGCACTATGCATAAACGACTACTAAGACCATCTGGGTCGCTAAAATGACTGCTGAAGACTGCGAGAGAGGTGAGGGACCATGTAGAAATTGGGTCCTGTGAGCCCTGGCAGGGGTACGGGGGTTTTGTGGCACCGTGATTCCAACAATCCTGCTCTCCGAAGCTTCAGGCTCGGAGTCACAAAGACTACACTTAGCCTTGCGGACTTCATCCGGATATTCTTCCTGTGTCCTCTTCAGGGAAATTTGAGTCGCAAGGCTGCGTTGTGGAACTGCTTTCTTGTTCTTCTTCATCGCTGCTGTGGGACTCTTCAAGTCGAGATCGAACTCTGGGAGTCGGCCAACAGTCATGTTGCACTCTCCAGTTTCCAAACCTCTCATTGCGTCGTTGAAGTGGCAGAGAATGGTCTCGTAGTGCTCAGCAATTGCGGTAATCAGCTCTTTGGTCTTCTCTGCTCGATTCTGCATCCGCCCTTGAAGGATCAATGTCTTTCACTGACTTGTTGAGAGATGAGATTCTGCAGTTCTGCGAGAAGAACGATGCATGGCTTGGGCCACCTGGAAACCAATTTCGTCGGACACGGATCCTAGGCCCAGGAATCCCAATCTAAACTGTGCCACGAATTGTGCTGGTGCTCTTTCTCAACATGCCAGGGTGTATGGAACGGGGAATTCACTACCTTTCCAGTCATACTTGTGGATGATGTGATTGTAGATGTATAAGAAGGATTCAAGGTCGTCTAAGTGATCTTCCTTTCCTTCCTTCGGCTCCGGAGCCTGGGATGACGCGCCGCTTGCCCTCACTGATACATCAGGGCGTGACATGAGTGTCGTAGGATATTGGTCCCGGTGCGGAAGATTAGTCGAATGGGTATCAATAGCTTGACGCAATGCAAATTTGAGGTCCTTGAGCTTCTTGCCTTTGAATTTCAGAACAAACCACACGAAGATTGAGTTGAAGATCATGATAAATGGATCGTAAAGCTCCTTCTCATCGGTGGGGTGCTCTGGAACAGTAACCCAACGTCGTTTTCCCTGGCAATATAGATTTGTCTCCCGCAGAAACTGCTCAATGCGGGGGCCCTCGATCAAATGAAGATAGAGAGAGCGTGCCCAGGCTCCTCCATCCTCTAGACCAATGACAGGGCCGAGGTCAGCCGCAACGTCTTCCTTGTGGTCGTCGCGCTTGGGGTCCTTCTTGATCTCTTTGCTTGTCCTCTGAGCAATTGGAGTGCTCTTGTTTTGTTTGTGTGCAAAGCTTTGACTATTGTACTCAAGGGCATCTTTTGTAGTACGATCAAGGAGCGACGGTCGAGGAAGGTTGCCATTGAACGAAGGTTCTGCACCGGAGTGAAGAGGGTGAGCGGGGGTATTTTCGCTGTGATCAAGAGCTGATTGAGCGTCCGAAGAGCTGGTGGGGAGGCAAGGAGGAGACTGAGAAGTCTCGTGGGGAGTTGGAGGGGGCATTGCACTTGAATGAGTGAGCATTCGGAGCAAAAGAGTCGGGATGAGCGAGGTCGACTTAAGTATGTTTGTGTTAATATCTCCGGCTTTGCCGCGTTTTGCAAAAAACTCATGGCACGCGCAAAGACCAGCCTCAGGTTTATTTTGTGCCTAATATGGGCGAGAATGTGAATTTCACTTTTGAAGAACGTAATGTTTAGGTAGTTCAGACCTTGCCATTCCCCAGTCGTTCAATGCCTGACTCAAAGAGAGCATACCGTCTCAACTCTATATCCTAAAAATCACATCAATTGAGTGTTATCCGTTTTGTGCATCCCCGAAGACGACTTGGCTGGCCACGGTGAAGCCCTCGGCGGCTATAACATTGACGCCCAAATCGGGAACGACGGAAGCTGCCAAACGCAGTCACAGGTTTGTTCCTCTCCCACTACCACCACCACCACCAGCAACACTTCTTGTGCGTTATCTTCACCTCGCATATATTTTTGTAAGTTACATTTCCTCCACTTCACAACCTCTCCCCATTCACAGTGTACCAGACTATGCGCACTCGATCCTCTGCCAAAAAATCCAAAGACGAATCGTTTAATCGAGCTGTTGATGAAAAGCAGCAGCTGGTCACCCCGGAACTTGGTGATGTGGTTGAGCTTTTGGACCACTCGTTTGCACGCTCTCTATACCACGACATCGCGTCCGATTCTGCAATCGACTCTTTCTTGAAGAAGTCGCGGTCCTATAGCCTCACACACCGCCGTTGGAAGCTTCCTCGAAACTGTGCAAAATTGTTTGACAGCGACTTTTACACCCCATTCTTCAATGTCGTCTCTTCCATTGTGAAACACTTCTGGAGTGACGCGACGACGCAGGGTACACGCCTAGTCGTGGACTCTCACACGACCGATCTTCAACATTGCGAAGCCGATTCCCAATCCCACTACTCCAGGCCTAGCCTTGTCATTAAGGCGGAAGGCCCGTCCTTTCGACTTCCCCGCATCATTGCAGGTGCAGACTCGTTGGAGATCGGCTTCTCGAATATCTCCTCCTGCATTGAAATTCAGTTGGAAGGCGAGGAGTCCCCCGTTTCTGAGCAACTGGTCCATGTCGCGATCTACGCAAGGTACGTTCAAGCGGCCCATGGAGCTTCAAAGATACTCATCGCTTTGGCTTTAGGCAGCTGTTCATTCACCAGCCAAATCGGCAATTTGTTCGCGTGCTCGTTCTTACAGGGCAGTATCTTCGTCTGTTCCACTTCGACAGCAGCGGCGTTCAATACACTCCCCTCCTCAACATTCACACAAATCCTCATACCTTCGTACGACTCGTTCTCGGACTCAGTTCACCGAACGAGAGCGACATTGGCCTCGATACCAGCATTCAATGGAGGGTTGAGAACGGACGCAAAGTCAGTGGAACCTTGAAGACGCGTGGAGCTGACGACACCGAAGTAGTATACCCCCTCCGTAACGTCGAACCGCTCTTCCGTCGCTCTAACATTTGTGGTCGCCGCACGACGTGCTGGAGCATTTCAGATCCCTTCAGCGGGGAAGAGTTTATCGTCAAGGACTCGTGGAGGTCCCACGATAGGACCTCCGAGTGTGTTTACCTTCGAGAGGCTCTGGGGATTTCCGGTGTCGCTCAGATGCTCTCCTGTGAATCGGATCGCGGCCAGACGGCGCATTTGCGCGGGGTCCGGAGTGCCGCCTGCTCTTCCGATTTCGAGAATCGTATCAACACACGCGTTGTCATCAAGTGTTACGGTGACTCGATCATCAAGTTCACGTCTGCCACAGAGCTACTTTGTGCCCTTCGTGATGCTATTGCTGGTAAGTTGTCGCATTTTCCATTATCTGGCTCTTGATGATGCTCACGGTCGTCCTAATGTAGGTCATATGGGACTGTTGAAGAGAGGAACATTACATCGAGATGTCTCCATTCGGAACATTCTGACAGGGAGACCTGGAGCGGAACCAGGTGACCGCGGGATCTTGATTGACCTTGACATGGCTATTCATGATACTACGGATGGCATTAGCCCTTTAACCGATTGGCGAGTAGTGAGTTTCGTCTTTCTTCTCATTTCTGTTGCTATGTGCTAACACGGCGTACAGGGTACTACATTGTACCAATCGGTAATGGTTCTCTCTAGTTGTGGCATGCCAGGTCCTCTGGCTCATGACCATCTGGATGACCTCGAATCATTTTTATATGTCCTAACGCACATCATTCACCTGTACGACCCTCTCGGCATCTTCCATTCTGTTGTGGATCCCCTGAGGCTCTGGGATGGACAAGAGGGCCAAGACGCAGCTGGCCTCAAGCTAGGCTTTCTGGCGGTGGACTCAATACCATACAGTATCGCTTCACGCTGGCCAGAAGCTTGTGTCCGCGTTTTGAACGGGTTCCGAGCGTTCCTTCGATCGATTGTCCGAGAGAAGATTCGAATCATTCATAAGAAACCGGCAAACGCAACGGTCGTCCTCAAGTCGTTACGGTCGAGTGCCGAAGATCACTACGCTCATGTTCTTCAACTTTTTGACGATGGAATTGCAGCGTTGGAGAAAGGGACGGCTGAAGACACTGCTGCGAGATGTGTTACCCCTGCTTCTCTGGCCCCAGTTATCCCTTCGATGCGACCTTCGACTGAGCGAAGTCCGTTGAAAAGGGCTTCTGACGACTATCCGGATAATCAGCCAGCGGCCAAACGTACTAATTCCCCTTGTTCACCCACTTCTCGGTCGAATTTTCGCAGCGCTTGATCGGTTTAGTGTGGCCGCTGTTCTTTATTAATAGATCTGTGTTCTATTTATTTACCTATTTACCTCTCCCCGTTTGATCCAGAGTTTTTGTGTAGTTTCTTCTGCTCAGCACCTGACTCCGACTCCGATGTGTACATTTACATTAATTTTATCAATGCAAATTTGTTTACTTTCTCCTCCACGCAATCGAGCCTCTATATGTATGGCAAGCCGTACATAGTACAACGTACTAGTGATGGCTTCGATGAGTTCGCTATACACCAGCAAACCGGCTCGTACCAATCTATAGTCATGATATTGCTGCCCGCTTGCTCATGGCCACCTGGACGAACTCTCGAGTCGTTCTTCTACGCCTTCGCCAACATGATTTTTGCCCCGCGAATATTGTAGCGTCGTCTATTCGATTTCTGGTGGCTTCATATTTGGGAGAAGTTCAGCAACGATCAGACCTGACACACATTCTTGTACGCGCGTCTTTCTCGTGGAACAACTGACAGTACCCAGAAACGTCGTTGCACGATGGCCAGAAACATGTCTGCAAGTCTCATCGTTTTCGAGGTCTCATGATATATGCACTGTCTTGAAGAATCTCGATATCGTCTAGGAGAGCTGGCAGAGAGGTCATAAACTCCAAGCTCTCTGTGGTTGAGGGCCGAGGAGCATTATAACCACGTTCTCGCTATTTGTTTATGGGAGCATTGCAGTGTTGGAGAAGGCAGAGGCTGAAAAGCCTGGGACCTCTGCGCCTCAGCCTTCAGCTACCTCCTGATTGTCCCCCCTCCGTAGAACGAAGTCTCTTACAAAATACCTTCCGATAACTATCCAGATGCTTAACCGCAAGCCAACCGTACCAATTCCCCTTCAATCATCTGAAACTTCCCTCTTACTCTGCGCCAGACCAAGTCGTACAAGCCCTCGTCTGTTTATTTCGTATATTTTAATTTCGCTCATTTTGAATCCTCGTTTAGCTCCGGAGCTCTGTGTAGCGTCCGTTAGTGTATACTAACGGGTCGCTACTTCTGGACGACGCATATGCGCCGTTCAGGAGTGCCGCTACCTATTCTGACCTCGAGAATCGCGTCGAGACACGCGTGGTCATGGCCTACAAATACAATCATGATCACAGTATTGCCGCCAAGGTTTGACCAAATACATTCAGAGCTGAGTGCTACTCACTGCTCTCTTTTATCACCTTCGATGCTCCCCACTCTTCTAGCAGAGCTCGCTACATCTCACCACCCCCTCCTAACGAAGTCCTCCACCGTATCTCTAGTCGTCTCCTCCTTCGTCCTATACTTCAGCCCCAGGACCCTCTGCTCTTTTGCAGTATCATACTTAACTTTAAACGTGAGGTTCTGAGGTTGGGTGGTAATCTCGGGGAAGCCCTTGGGGAGCGGGTTGCTCGTCTTTTCTACCAGGGAGGAGGGGAGTGCGTTGGCAATGTCAACTGTTCAAAAATAAAGTTGAGGATCAGTCAACTGACAAGTCGAAGGGAGGGAGAGGCAGCAACGGAGAGAAGCGACAGAAAATCACGTACGCCACTCCTGCCAAATATACACCCCCTCCGTCACGATAATCCTCTCCCCACCCGCTTCCTCCTTTTCCAGCGCGAGGACATGCGCATCCGCCAAATCCCTCACGTCAACCCACGAATTCGACACCTCGAATGCCTCCTTCGGTTTGGTAGAGCTGGTGGACGGGGAGTAAACAAAGTCGTACCAGGCTTTGAGAGAGGTGTTGAGTGCGGACGTGGAGGAAATTTCTTGGATTCCGGGCTATTGGGCGATGCAGACCATCACGATCAAGGAAATGCAAATGGTCAGCGGAAAGGCAGGCTGTTGTGATCAACAGAAGGGCAACGTACACCAAAGACAAAAGGCGGGTTCAACGCAACAACATCATAACTAGCCGTCCCCTCCTTCTTCACATTCTCTTCATAAAACTTCCACACGGCTTTCTCCGCCAAAGTCTTTGACGCCCTGTACTTCGTCATTGCGGGCGCTTGCTTCCCTTGCTCCTGGGTCTCTTTAATAGATAGTTCATTCCAGTCTGCCTCGCTGAAGGTGCGGGCTTCAGGGGTGATCGTTATGACGGCAGCGCAGCTTGAGGTTATAACGATTCGCTTGATGGCGGGGCTGTTCAAAGAGGAAAGGAATACGGATTAGATGTAGGGAACCAGGTGAGAGGGAAGGACAACAATGCACTTATTCTTCAGGGCACTCTTTAGAATGCCGAGTGTACCGTCGACGGCGGGTCTGATGAACTCTGGATTTCGAGAAATGAATAAGCGAAGGGAAAGTAAGAGGGAGGAATGGACGCGGACACACCTTCAGGATCATCCACGTTCTCATGGAACGGCGAAGCCATATGCTCAATCGCGTCGACACCTTTCACAGCTTCGTCGAACGCTCCTTCCTACGACACAGAGACCCTCGTCAGCTACTATTCCAACCAGCTCAAAAAATCGGAATCACCTTGGTAATATCCTCCACAACAACCAGCTCCAACCTCCCCTGCTTGACATAACTATCGAAGTACTTATTGAGGTGCTCGCCTTTCTCGGCCTTCCGCACCGTACCACGGACGTTATACCCCTTTTCGAGCAGTTTACGGACGACCCAGATAGGTATGTACCCGTTGGCTCCTGTAACGAGGACAGTGTCGCCTGGATGAGCTGTAGGCATTCTGTCGGTCGATTAATCTCCGAGGTTTACGCTGATCGATTAGAGGGTTGTGAATGTCGAGGGTGTGAGATGGCGAGTGAAAGACCGAAGATATATAGTCCAGCAGAAAGCGACTTACGAGTACGATGAGAGACTCGGAGGGGGTTTGTAAGAGGGACTGCGATGGTTGGTAAGGAAGAAGAAGAAGCAGGGGCCTAGAGATAGAGGACGATGGGCTATAGAGGGACGAATGACGTAGAATGACGCGAATGCCGGCTAGGTTGCCGTGACCGTGAGGGTTCTCTTGCCGCCACAGGGCCGGCGGCAACGCCGTTGAACGGAAGTACAGATTTGTCCTTCCGGAGGGGAGATCGCAACAAAAGAGGGGAGTGGAAAGCGTAATAAGGATGAGAGACAGAGAACCGTGTTAAAACCGAATCTCACATGGAGAAGATCCTGACTCTGGGGTCCAGAACCCTCCGAGTCCGAGACTACTTACCGACCTACGCGGAAAGCCAACCTCGCTTCCCTTTCGATAAGGGTTGTTTAAGAGACACTCAGCAGCTTTGAGGTCTTCTAGAATGAAAGGTGAAGGATAGCTCTGTAATATATCGAGATACAAATACACATGAAACCAGTTAGGTATATCGCAGACCAAGTGGCGTAGTGATAAGAGAATAAGGTGGTGAACGGTGATTACGAATGGTCCGAACAACTCGAGTCGGTACTATCAGAGCTCGAACAGCTCGAGGGGGTATACAATTTTGAGCGCTTGGCCAGGGGTTGCCGGTCCGGATGGTCGTCGGACCGCCTTTTCAAGGAGCTTCGCTCCGCAGGTGGCTGTAAAGACGGCTGGGGAGAAGTGGGACACCTCTGGAGAATACAGGAAGCTTCATCATTATCACCCTTCTCCAAAGCTGCGATTCCGGTGTCGAATAGTTGGATGACTTCATCGTAGTGATGCTCGGCGTTCAACATCAACGCTTTCAGAATCTCGGGTCCGTCTTCGGGCTGTGCCAACATTATAGCGACCTTCTGGTCGACTATAGGCAGAATAAAGTTTTTGAAGCCGCGGAAAACATCCAGAGAGGCAGCGGGCCAGCGCATGGAGATTTTCTTTGGTAGAAACTGTCTGGCAAGGAAGCACTCTTTGAGATCCGCAGCTAAGGTGCCCGAGCAGTCATCCCACCGTGTCAGGAGATCGTCGACTTCGTGTAAAGCACCATTGCAGTCGTATGAGTAAAGGATATGAGTGAGGATATAAAGAAACGACTCGAGGTCGTCTAAGTGATTGTGGGGGAGTGGGAGTGGGTGGGAGAGCATACGTTGGATGTACGTACATGGGAACAGATGGATACTGGGGCCAAACGGGGATATTTGGGTGATAATATGGTATTGGAGGTCCATGAAAGGGCGAGAAAAAGTGCTGGCCCGGGTGTTGATGTTGATTTTGACTTTGCGGTGTCGCAACAAGGTGGGCATAAGGATTTCGGGTAGGCGTAATCAGCATGGGTTGTGTAGGATGTCGATGAGTAGTAGCAGGAGTGATAGGCATCTGTGCGGATGTGACAGCTTGATTGACGGCGACAGTGACAGATTGAGTTTGAGAAGTCGATGTCGATGCCGCGATGGGGGTTGACGTGGCAATCGATCCCCTTGCTCTCTTCCCTCCACCATCTTCATTATGCACTGCGGCAGCTGGCCTTTTCGTGCCTGCAGTCCGAGGTTTTGGCTTCACGGGAGGAATGGCCTCTTCTTGCAATACGGTGAGTACTTCTGCTCCATATTTCTCCAACCACAGCCAACGGCCTTCCACCAGCTTTTTCAAACAATCCATCGAGTCGATAGGGCCAACAGACGATAAGAGCTCGGCTAAAGGATCGCTCAGAATACCTGAGCCAGTGAACGACGCGCCTTTGAAGTCCCGTGCCGCTGTCTTCACGCGCCAAGCATGGAGTCGAGCAAGAGCTGTGACATCGGGATCGCCTCGTTTGGGAGCCGTTTGTCTCGTCTCAACTCGCCGTGGCTCAGGGCGTGTTAGTTCGAGCAGTGTGGCATCGCAATTGTCACAGCATGGGACGGTAGGTTCTGCCATTAGTATATTAGTTGCAATGTTGTGCTGATATGTCGACTGCTTACCCGGTCGTGAATTCTTGAAGATATCGGTCTGAATTTGGCGACGACAGGTGCCGGTCTGCACAAGTGTATATAGGCCTTCGTCTAGTGCGGCTGAGTCCAATGGTACGTCAACACTCTCGTTGCTGTTGTCGTTATTCTTGTCATATCCACCCCGGAGCGCTCCTCGCGCTTTCGCATACTCCTTTGTTGCTTTTGGATAAGTCGATGACTGACGCACCCCGCCCTTTTTAGCTTTACCACTGGACCCTCCTGTCTCCTGCTCGCTTGATGCCGCCAACACCTCCATATGTTTGACAAGGTCAGCCTCGTAGACCGACCGCTCAACCAGCAAGACGGCCAAGCCTTTTCTGTCTGGGTCCCTTGCCGCACGACCCGCCCGTTGAACCCACGAAGAGACCGAACTAGGCAGTTTCCACTGCACCACAACGTCGATATCCGGTATGTTGCAGCCCTGCAACCAGCGCGATGTCAGGTGGGTTCATTCATTTAACTTATACAGAGATTTTGCTCACCATTCCAGCGGCATCGGTACAGATGAGAATTCGAACCGTCCCCCTTCGGAAATGGTCCATAACGTCGGCACGATATGTAACCGAGAACGCTGCGCTGTATGGACGAACGAAGCCTGTGTAGCGCAGGTTTTCTGGGCAACATCCGTAAAGGAAGTTTTCGATCTCGGTTGCAACAGCAAGGCTATCAGCGTAGATGAAGGTCTTCTTGACGTCTTGAACCTGCCTAACTTGAGCAGGGACCACGAAGCTGAGATCTCGGTACGTGTTCATTGGGTGGTGCATGGCCCTGACGATTATTGACACATTTTTTCTGTCGTTTCCTAGATTGAGGTCGACCATGGCTGACTGGTCGATCTGAAGCCGCTGAATGACGTCGCGTCGAACACGGGGGGCGAGGGTGGCTGACATGGCGACAAACGGTGTTCCACGGGGTAGCAATGCCTTCAAAATGCCCAATGTACCATATAGCTTGCGAAACCCACTACCCCACAGTGAGACGACATGGGCCTCGTCGAAAACTATGGCCAGTAGTCTTTCAGCCATTTCACGATGGCGTATGATTTGTGCAATGAAGACCTTCGAGAGGAGCATCTCTGGGGACACGATAACGATGTCCCATTGTCCCGTGCGGATTCCCTTGCGTGGTAGTGAGGCCTTTTTGTTATTCTGTTGAACATACATGACTTACAGCTAGTTTTTCTTTTGTTAGGCCTTCATGGGCACTGTTGATAGCAACTGCTCGCAACCCAAACTCGGCCTCGAAAGTTGTAACTTGTTCCTCCTGGAGGGCTATTAGTGGCGAGATAAGCAAGGTGACCTTGCCCTCGACCTCCTCCAGCGCGTAAGGACCTGCCACTATGGCAGTTTTACCGAACCCTGTCCCGGCATGAACCAGTACATCCCGTCGCTGGAGGAGGCCTTTAATTGCCTCAAGCTGGAAGGGCCGAGGTGTGTGTTTCCATCTGAATTTCTCCTTGATGCTTTCTCCTAACGTGGATAGCCTTTCCTCTGACAGAGACAGTTGCGACAGCTTCCCTCTCTGTGGGGGTAGCTGTTTTCGAGGTAGCGAACGTAGAGACATGATCGGGGCTGCAGAGAGAAACGGGTCATGACAAATTGGCCCGATCGCACTAGTTCGGAACACACTGTAGTTTCTTACCACCGTCTACTACATGTCGTCCCCTATCCCAACCCTTGCTGAGGCAAATCTTATGCCCATTGGCAACGAAAATGAAGAAGACTGGTACGATGACGACAAGGGGCAGCAGATGTCCTCGCCCATTCCCTGCTCTAGCCTTGACCCCTTTTCAAGCCCAATAACAATTCGCTCTGTGACACCAACCCCAGCCGCAAGAACTGGCGGCCTGCCCTCATCATCTTCTACAGTGCTAGCGACTCCTCAACGTAGCGCACCAATAGCACCTCGTTCATCCCCGCTTTACACGCCAATATCCCAGCTCCTTTCCCAGGAGGGCATCATTCCAAGCAGTAGCATTCGCGGTACACCAGGCCAGAGGCGGCAAAAGCGGATGGCAAAAGGGCGAAAACGACAGAAGTTGGCGATAGCGCAGATTCAGCAGATGAAGAGGGCCGTTAATGAGAGCTCCAAGCACCGGCTGTGCGAATCAGCACTTCGAAAGCTCAAGGCCCATGGTGTTCGCTTTGGGGATCTCCTAAAGTATGTCTCAGATCCCAGTCTTGGGCAAGGGCGCATTCGATGGCACGATTTCTTTGTTTTCGATGGAGCAGCAACCGAAATCCTGAATTTTTGGGTGTCGTCGAAGAACAGCAAGCCAGCGAGAGAGGAAGTCAAGGGGTGGGCTGTTGGTTTTGTAGCAGGAGAAGTTGCGAAGGAGGCTCGGAGGGTGACCAAGACTGGCGAGCTGCAAACGCTAAAGCGACCCATCAACCACAAAGTCGTCACCACGTTTGACATCAAGAGCTATACCGCTCGCTTGTCAAGCGAGTGGGCGCCTATCGCAATGACGATTATCTCCGCTTTTTCTACGTCTCAACACGTCGACAAGCATACAGAAAAGCGTCAGGAGAAAACAGCGCTAGTCAGTACTTTAACTCTTTCAACTCAGATGTGTTAGTTCTTACTGAATTTTGCGCAGGTTCAAACCATGGCAGGTCTTATGTGCCTTGGCGAGTACAGCCGGGCTAATAATCTTGTCAAACGAATGATGGCACTATACTTGTACGCTTCTGGGGCCCAGCGGCAGACTATTAATGTTTTGTCAAAGCTTGGGTACTCGGAGAGCTACAGTAGTCTCATCTCTTCGCGCCTACGACGCCCACGCAAGCGAAAGCAAGTGTCACCCGAGGGTTCCGTGCCCGAAGTTACTCAGGCTGAGCCTCCCGGCGAAGGACAGAGGCTGGGAACACTCTACCAGCTGTCGGACTCAGTTCGAGCTGAGGCTCGTGCAGTCGCTGCAACCGGCAAATTTGGAGTTGTCTATGACAACATTAACATTGCTTTCTCAAATTCAGAACAGATTCTCGGTCGCCACGGTCTGTACATCACTCTGACTTAATTGATGACTACTGATTTAGCTTGTTCACTCACAGATACGCAAGAGAACGGGACCTGCGCAACTCTGTTCACACTCAATGGTCCCGTTTCCACAGAAGACCTTGATCTTTGTGCTCTTCAAGAAAGCTTTCTTGACGCACCTCCACTTGACATCCACGACATCCTACTCACAGCCGCCGAGCAGCAAGAGTTCAACCGTTACCTTGTGGCAACAATCCTACGAGTCATCGTTGAATTTGGAGGCGAGTCATTCCGGAAGTTTCGGGGGAATATGGATGACTTTCAACCGCAGTCTGAGTTAAAACTCGAGCCCCAACAGACAAAGCTCTTTCCGCTGCCGGCCTGGAACATCGACGAATCATCTACCATCGGAAACATTCAAGTCGTTGATGCTATCACTGACGAGCTGAAGCTCAAGGAGCACCCCGAGTTCAACAACAGGGTTCGATTCCTTGCCGGTGATCAGCTTTCGATCGGTCGACTTCGTTCTATTGAAACCTTGCGTGCGGGACACGAAGAAGGTTACGCTGGGTTTTTTTGGAGTGTCAATCTTCTTGGGCTGTTCCACACCAATATCGCCGACATCCACGGTTTCATTCTCACCCATTTTGGAAAACCGAACGCTGGAACATCAAACCCTGGCTCCCTTTCATTCCATAACACACGCCTAAACCGGCTACCTATTACCCTTTCTTCCCTACCACCATTCAGAGTCTGCAGAGACCTGATCTACGTCTCCCTTTATGCTCGAGTTCTCCACTGCCTGCTGCTTGTTTCGAACTCGCAGTCATTGGATGACTACATGAAGTCCTACGGAACTTGGGATCAGCTAGTCAGCCACGCCCAGCAGATATTCGACAAATTTGCTCAGCCAAATGTCGTCGAGGATCTTCGCTGGAAGCGCAGAATGTCTACTATTCAAGGTCAGCCCTCCCAAGGTGATATGGTTTTTGAGAATGCGATTCTCTTTATGCGTGACGCGATTGTCTCGAAGGAGTTTGCCGATGCGATTAAGACAAACGATCCTGGTCGTATTGTTCTTGTCCTGAAGCACTTTTCCCTCAGCTTCCGCGGTAATGGGCGCGTCAAGTATGCGTACGAGATGCTCCATATTATCCATCATATTAAACATATCTGGCCTGCAAGCATCAGGTAAGCTCTAGTCCATTTGAACGGCACCAGTTTTTGATGAATGCTCATTATCGTACAGGCAAATATCCCTTAACAATATGGTTCTCAATCCGACAGGGAATCCCGAGGGTGGGGTGCCAGCTGACTTGGTTCAGGAGCATGGTAACCTGCTTGCAAAGGTATGTTAATACCAATTCTCACTGGTTCGAGTTCTTTACTGACGATGACTTAGACAAAATACAAGGCCCGAGGCTCAAACGCGTCGTGGCATTTCATGTTTACTGTCACACCGTGCACGGAATCACTTCGTGTACTTAACAATAACTTCAACAGTAGCCTCGGATCGGATTTGGGCACAAAGCATGCAGACGCGCGCCTGGCCGAGGATATACAGAGTCTAATGAACAGCCTGAAGGAACACAAGGTGTACAGCCTTCAAGTAGGTCGAGTTACGCAGGAGGATGACCCACCAGTTCCAGATATCGTCACTGTTGGGTTACAACAACTTACAGGGCCGCTCGAGGACTACAACCGTGTGTTCCAGCAGCTTCAGAAACGACGGCGTATGTCACCAATTACTGCTGTTGGTGATGATACTCCTGATTGCGCCCGAGAAGAGACCACTCCCATTTCGTCGAGTCCCCGAGCCAGCTCTACCATCACATCTTCAACCCTTGCTGATCTCACTCCTGATATCCCAGAACTCCAAGGTTACATTGATACAACCCAGGACATGATTGAGAGTGAGCTACAACAGATAGCGAGGGATTTGGAAGAGGCCCAAGAGGAGGAAAGCCTTGCATGCTTGTCCTTGCGAGATGTGGCTTTTGATATGGGTGCCGGTGACTCGGACGACGAGTGGGGCACCGATTTGGAGAGTGAATCGGATGGAGAAGTTACCACCGATGAAGAAGATTAGATGTATTCTATTAATTATATTCTCTCTTCAATGAATCATTGCAACGGAGCCCATCGTACCTTAGAAAGGCCGCGCGCGCGCGTTGATTTTGCCAAGTCCGGCGTGACAGGGTGTGACACGCCAAAAAGTGATCCGAGTGTACCAGCCGTTCACTGACGCTCACCGTCACGCTGTGACAACATCCCGTGACAGCGTCACATGTGAACGGATGGTTGCGAGCCTATGGGAACGTAATTGTCTATTTGTCCAATTATCAGTGGCGATGCATGTGGCAAAGCGGCGACTGTCGGTGAAAGCAAAATAAAGACATACATCGTCAGTCTGGCTACGGGAGACTAGTGTCACAGTTGAACGTTGAACGTGAAAAACTGCCATAATCATATCTATAACAGTATTTATCGTCAAAAATTATCGGTTTCACCGAAAAACACATTCGCAAGCCTGGGTTCCACTGATTTGCTCAGGTTTCGGGTCTGCATTTAGGTTTTTGATGGAAAATTCAGTCTACGGTTTAGGTCTGACCAGCTGGCGTCCCGCCTTCACGACATTTTGATTAGGTGTCCCCCGCCTGTCAGTCATCATGACCACCCGACATCCTGCAATAGTCAAGAAATATCATTATTGCACTTTCTTGAGAGCATATGTATGAGACCATTATGTAGACCATTCAAGACTTCAGTGTTCACAAATCTTCAACTTGCCTGAAAGGTGGGGGACACAGACAAAG